>QXEO01000997.1:0-267396 GCA_007115705.1 Dactylis glomerata
AGTTTCGAGTGGACTCCAGAAGCCGACAAGGCCTTCGATGAGTTGGAAAGGTACCTCACGAGTCCACCGATCATGGTTGCCCCAACATTCCACGAGCCCTTGCTACTCTACATCACGGCAACTCCAAGGACTGCAAGTGCCGTCCTCTCGTGGAGCGAGACGCCAAGGTGATCACCAAAGAGGAGGTCAATCCTCCCAGCTCGGGGCTCCTCGCGAGGAAAGGCCGCTTCACCACCCGACCCTCAGAGGAACCGCTCGCGGCATCTTCGCCGACCGAGCTGCTCTCTCAGAGTAACACTCCAAAGCCTCCCGAGGAGGAGCCTCCCGAGGGTGTCGTCAAGGTGCAAAAGCTTGTGTACTTCGTCAGCACGGTACTGCGCGACGCGCGGGAACGCTACACCATGCAGCAAAAGCTGCTCTACACCTTGCTCATCGCTTCAAGGAAGCTGTGTCACTACTTCCAAGGTCACCCGATTAAGGTGGTCACTTGACCGTCCCTGGAAACCATACTACGCAATCCATATGTCACCGGGCGGGTGGCTGAATGGGCCATGGAACTTCAGCCCTTTGAGATCTCCTTCGAAACTACAAAGGTAATCAGAGCAAGGCTTTGGCCGAGTCACTGCAGAGTGGACTAATTCGTTCGTCGACGAGCCTCCAGAGGTGGAGTCAATGCTCCCAGGAGAGGAGGCCCCAGGCCTCTGGATCATGCACTTCGACGGCGCCTTCAACCTCCCCAGCGCGGGAGCTGGAGCTGTCCTGACCTCTCCCTCTGGAGACAAGCTCTTCTATGCCGTACAGCTCTGCTTTGGGCCTGAGCACAAGGTCTCCAACAACATCGTGGAGTACGAAGGACTACTCACCGGCCTAAGGGCAGCGAACGCTTTGGGCATCAAGCGCCTCATCGTCAAGGGAGATTCACAGCTAGTTGTGAAACTTCTCGAACAAGAGCTACACTCCAAAGGATGAGCACATGGCGGCTTATCTCGAGGAGCATCGAAAGACGGAAAAACACTTCCAAGGCTTGGAGCTGAAGCACATCCTGAGAGGAGAAAATGTGGAAGCCGACGAGATCGCCAAGCGCGCCTCTCATCGCCTGGCACAATCTGCCGGCGTCTTTGAGGAGCGTCTCTTCAAACCATCCGCTTCTCCATCGATATCCGAATCGCTCCCTCCTTCTGCCCTGCCACCACCGCCGGAGCAGGGGGGCTCCGGATTGCGGGCCTCCTTTGGGTGACCGCGTCCTTCTGGCATTGGCACGACATGAGGGAGTGGATTGGATCCTCGAGCTCAAGGCTTACCTCACCAGCAGCAGGCTTCCCGAGGATGAAGAGGAGGCCGAGAGGATTGTGCGTCAAGCTTCGGGCTACTGCGTCAAGGATGGTGACTTGTACCAGCGTCGCCCAAACGGCGTCGCTCTGAAGTGCATATCTACTCACCAAGGCCAAGAGCTTCTCAGGGACATCCACGCCGGCGAATGCGGGCATCATGCTTCTACTGCGACTCTAGCCACGAAAGCATACCGAAGCGGCTTCTACTGGCCTTCGGCGCTCAGAGACATGGCGGAGATGGTCAGGAGGTGCGAGGCGTGCCAATTCCATGCCAAGCAGATCCATCAGCCGGCGCAGGAGCTGCGGACCATCCCACTCACTTGGCCCTTTGCAGTTTGGGGACGGGACATCCTTGGCCCATTCCCCAGAGCGCAAGGGGGCTACCGCTACCTCTACATTGCCATCGACAAGTTTACCAAGTGGGTGGAGGTGGAACCGGTGTGCACAATCCCAGCCAGATCCGCAGTCAAGTTCATCTGTGGGCTGGTCTGTCGCTTTGGTGTGCCTAACTGCATACTCACCAATAACGGCAGCCAGTTCACCAGCAGACTGTTCCGGGAGTACTGTGCATCGGCCGGCATCAAGATTTGTTTCGCCTCCGTTGCCTACCCCAGGAGCAATGGTCAAGCCGAGCGCGCCAACGCTAAAGTGCTCAAAGGGCTCAAGACGAAAAGCTTCAACGCCAAGCTCAAAGCCTGCGGCAAAAAATGGTCAGACAACCTCCAATCCATCTTGTGGTCCACCAGGACTACCGCCACCAAACCCACGGGAGAGACTCCTTTCTTCTTGGTCTATAGGGCGGAGGCTGTTCTTCCCACCGACGTCAAGTTCGGGTCGCCAAGGGTGCTCGCCTTCGACGAGATTCACCAAGAGGACCTCATCAAAGACCGCCTCCTCTTGCTCGAAGAAGCTCGGTGCCAAGCCGCGCTCCGCGCCGCGAGGTACCAGCAAGGACTACGCCACTACCATAGCTGCCATGTTCGATCAAGGACTCTGGAGGTTGGCGACCTGGTGCTGAGGAGAATACTCTCTCGCGAGGGCCTGCACAAGCTGTCTCCAATGTGGGAAGGACCCTTCAAGGTGACGCACATCACCAGGCCAGGCTCAGCGCGGCTGGAAACCGCAGAAGGCGAGCCGGTGGGGAACCCGTGGAACATTGCTCATCTGCGAAAGTTCTACCCTTAGGTTCATCATGAGGAGAAAAAGACTGTTTTCACGGCACTTGTATCAGCTCAACCTGCTCTTAAGCACTGATATTAAGTTAATGCGCAATAGCGCCTCTGCTTCGGCATGACATCAAAATGGCATGAAGTCCATTTATTTTCTGTTGTACTCCACGCGGAAGGGGGCTATGCACGGTGTCTATGCTGGGGCCTTCGCCCGGAAAACAGCAAGCCCGAAAAACCCAAAGGGAGCGAGCTCTGGTCGGGGGCGATGGCCCTGTTAACGATCACCTCCAAATGCCCATGGTGCTTAGTTCCTTGCGAAGTACGCCAGAAAATAAAAAATCTTTGAGAAAAGTCCAAGGTGTGCCCAAGGCACCCACTAAGGACCTGTACCTCGTGAGCAACCCTCACGAGGAAGCAAGGATGTGTCGATGCACCAGCAACCGCAGGAAGATTCCCTCTACCGAGGAAGGCCTAACGTGGCAGGATTATTGAAGACCAAGGACGCTCTGATCATCTTGCGAAGGAGACGCAGATCCGGAGGTCCGCGCCAGGCCCTTCACCTCATGAGCAACCCTTGTGAGGTGTCCACGATCTCTGGGCTCTCTTAAGCGTCGACGTTTTCACGTCCGTGAGGGTCCAGCTTCCCTCAACGACGAAGAAGGCCCCGTGAATCGCCACACGCGGCAATTTGCTCTTAGCTGCTGGCACAGATAGTGCCACGCTCCTCCACGATAGAGAAGGTCCCTGTGCCGGTCACAGGGGCATCTTATTCGCCTTCTTTTTTCGTTTGTCTTATCGATTTGGTTTTCCGTTTTCGGGGATTTGGGGTTTTTTGTTTTCCAACTCTTTCTTCAACTTCTTCTCAGGGATCGTCCAATGTGTCATCGACACTAACCCCATCGCGAGCTCTGAGGCAAAGGGAGGCTTCCCGTCGATGCTAACAGCTCACTAGGGCTCTCAAGCGAGTGAATGACCAGGACAATGAAGACCAGCAAGATGATTAACAAGCGGATTCCATTAAAGCGCCCCCAGCGGGGGAAGGAGCAAAAGCACGGCGGGGCATGCCCCGCCGGTGAGAACTACACAGCAAAAGAGGGGAGGAGACTAGTTCCCCTCCCCAGAAGACTACCGCGCCAGGACCTCCTCTTCACTGCGCCGCGGGCTGGGGGTATGTGCGGCGGACGCCACCGGTGGTGAAGATCCGCACCGAGGCCTCAAGCGCCCCCAGCTTGAAGCAGAAGATGAGGTGGTCGCCGACGCGGAGGCGATGGCTGAGGGCGAAGGCCCTCTAGCGGCCGGAGAGGACGGCACTGCCGCTCGTCCCGAGGAGGATGTCTACAGTCAAGAAGAGATCTGGCCTGCTCTGCTCCCCAGAGCAATCTCCCCGGAGGCCGCGCCGGGGGCATAAACCACCCTCCGGATGGCGTCGGGCAGCCAGAGGGAGCTGAAGCCCGGGGCGTCGATGATGACGAGGAGCTCCAAGAAGCGGGACCCCGGGCTGATGAGGGGTCCCAACATCGCCGCCGCCAGGTGGCGTGGAGTGGCGACCACTCTGTTCTCCGGCGGAGCCAGAGGATCTGCAGCTGGGGGAGGGGGGCCCAGAGCGGCCGCCATCTCCCAAAGCACCCGGTCAATGCTCCCCGGAGCGCGGGGAGCGGGCATCGCCGCCAGTGGCGACGGTGAGTTCAGGGCGCCACCAGGTGCAGGGCCCCTAAGGGTCAGAGCGCCGGTGGCCCCCGTGGTGGCGCGGTTCACCTCGTCCTGCCTCGGCGCGCCAATGCGTAGGGGGCCGCCGGCGCCGGGCGTCCACCGGGCTGGGATCTTCGCCTTGTTCCCGCTGCTCGGGGGGCATCCGTGGCGCTTCGCTCCAGTGCTTGATCCAGCGGCGATGGAGGAGTTGGAAGCATCCATGAGCTCAGGGGCATGGAAGCAGAAGTGGCACTGGAGGAAGGAGGTGAAGTGTCGGAGGTCTCGAGGAGCCTTTATTTAAGGGGGGCATCCGGCGTCGATGCGTCAAATCCCTGTGCAGGAATTGAAGCGTTGGCGCAGCGCTCCGCAGTCAAGCGACGCATCATTATGATGGTTTGACGCCTAGGAGACTGTAGCGTCGCCAGCCGTTTTGTCTCACCAGCTGCGACCACGCCACATGTCCACAGCCTCGGCCTCTTCACATGGTCCTCTAACCACGCAGTTGACGCGTGCCGTTGGAGGGCCCAGCAGCTTCTGGGGCCCCCGGCCCTTCTCTTCCTCAAGAGGGCGTGTTCGCGGGCCAGGCTCCCGGGGGCTACTGTCGGTGTTCTGGATACTGGGGTATCCCGGTCCACCTGCTCCTGGGCCCCGTCATCGGCCCATCTTCACCCCAGGGGAAGGACGACGACCCAAGCTACGGAGAAGACCCTCACGAGGAGGCGCCTCGTGAGGAGAACGACCACCAAAACTGCTAAGGACTAGAAGACCTCCTCACGAGCCCCTGCTGGTGAGGAGAGGAAGTACGTCCACGTTAGCTCAGCACGTTTATGTGTAGAGCAAGAAGATAACGGGCAGAAGACTGCGTACCGCCCACGCTACCCCCGACAGGGAGGAGACCAACTTTCGCTGTGCCTGCCCAAAGAGGTACAGTGGTTGTTGGCCACCCCCTAAAAATAGCGTGGACGGTGCAGGGCGCCAGGGGAAGACGTCAGCTTCCTCCACCCACTCCGATGGTGTAACACCCCAACTTTTGTAACCCTATTTACATAGTGTTTAGTGAGCCAAAAATGAGGGCCAACAAAAACTTTTTGAGCAAACCTCTGGAAGTACTGTTTCTTGCTTATTTGTCTTGGTTGTTAGGTTAATGATGTCTGCTTGAGTTGCTTATTGAACACCATTGTGAACCAACACAATGCTTGTGCCCTTGTGATCATGCTTTTATTTATGCTTCTAGCTATTTTCCAAAACCATCATCTTGGCCAACTCTCCTTTTTATTCAAATTATTTTATTTATCCAAATAAGTGCCAAGATTTATCTTTGAGACAAGCTTTTATCAAAACTAAGTATTTACAAAATTAAGAGGACCTACAGAGTAGAGTGGTCCCACTATTTTACAAATGTATATTTTGTTGATATTTATAAAAGGATTTCAAACACCTTTAAGAAAAACTTTGAAAAGAAGATGCTATGTCTCCCTAGTTTTTGAAAACTCTACAAAAGCTCTACTCCTTTATTTGAAACTATTTCCTACTTGACCTTGGCATGATCATCATTGAGCACTGGTTCAATCATTGTTTCTGGTGATGCTAGATTAGCTGCAAATGATTGACCTTGTGTGGTGAGTTGACCTTGTGTGACTTTGTTTGACTGTGATGTGTTGTTTGTGAGTAGCTATGATCCCTAGATAGGCCTGTGGCCTAACCCCTTTCAACACCCACCAATTTATATTTTTGTCCCCTGTAGGTTATTCTCAATCTATCTTTCAAATAAAACCCATCTTGTCATTTTTCCCCTCAATCCTGAATCCCTAACTCTAATGTCTTGGTCTTATCATGAGATATTAGGAGCCCCATTTTGAGGAATCTTAAAACTAATCAAACTAGCCCAAGGAAGGCACCCATGGTGTTATTAGAATCATCTTCATCCAACCATAAAATGGTTTCACTCAAATTTAGAAAATCATCTATTGCAGACATTTCATCAAACACCTAGTGTGCAGACTATCTTCATGTCTGTTAACAGATTCAATTTTCCAACACCTATATTAAGCTCATCTACTCTATCCATGGCAATGTACCTTCCTATAACTCATATTTGGCATGTGATCTTCCATTCTTTCCATTGCCACCTAGCCATTTGAGGCCATCTGATACTTGCTCTAACCCTGTTTCTGACCCTAATCAAATCACTGACCATTTGGCTATTATCACATGCACTTCTGCTCACACTTCTAGAATTCAAAATTAATTGTTTAGAGACCATTCTTTGACCTATTCCCCTTCCTTTTGATCTACTCTAACTATCTATGCACTTGCATGTGCATTTTGAAGTATGCCACCTATTTATGTGACTAGGTTTTGAACCCTAGTCAAAACTGATTTCACTTTCTAGTTTTCTTTGATCCTCTTGATAATTTGTCAACACTCATCATAAAATCCCTCCATAAATGCATCTCCTCTCTACTAGCATTTGAAAATATTATTCTTGCAAAATATCACTTTTCCTCCATCCAAAAATAATTACTTCTGTATCTCATTTTTCTTGCTTAATAATGCATATGATTGGTAGCTATGTTATTTCATGCACTTTTTCTTCTCATCAAGTATCTTATAATTTCCTACTGTGTTCTCCTATTCCCATAGGATCCTATGGACCCAAAAACCCTGGTGGTTCATCTTCAAATTTTCAAAACCTTGTCTCAAATAGTTTAGTGCAAATATTCACTTTTCAAATTTTGTGATCTTGCCTAACATCAAATAAATTCTTTCAAATTTACAATATGGTTAATCTCACCAAACCCCACCCATCTAACCCATCTATGCATGCCTTGATTGAAGCAATATGGGACTAACCCAAAATTCAACATTTTGCATCATGCATGCATTCATCATCATATCTATACCTCACTAATTCAAAATTAGTTGAAACTTCACCAAACCACCTTTGCGGATCTCTCCAGCACCTTGACACCCTCTGGTCGAATTCCACTGTAGAAGCACCCTCATCTCTTTGTCCCCTAGTGTTTGGAAGGAGAAGGAGAGGAGAAAGGTCAAAAATTTGCCCATCCATTAATTAAGGTGCTGCGGCCTCACCCTCTGATCCTAGCTGACCAGGACATCCAATAGGACCCTCTCACCCTCCCCACTGTCCTCCTTGCCCAACCAGGACACCACCCTAGCCCCCACATGCTACAAACCGTCATACACCCCAACCTCTCTTTATATACTGCCTCAGCCCACACTAGCCTTTCCCTACCGTCCCATTTCACTCCCATAACACCACCTTACCCTCTTAGAGCACCAGGAACCGCCCCAAGATCTACAGCAAAGGAGGAGGAGAGGAAAACCTAGTTTTCGATCTGCGAAGAAGGAGGGCGAAATGGCATCGATTCAGAACCTCTCTGCACTCCCTTTCTGTTTGTAGGAACTCTGCTAACCCGTAGCTACCTAACCCACCCTTCTTATTGACCCAGAGACGCCGGTTCATCACCTCCCTGCATCACTGATGGAAGCCCCCTCGTCGCCGACACGCAGATCTGCATCCCGGTGTCCAAGTCGACCATGCCGCCCCTCGTTCAGCTCACCGGAGTGCGCCGCTTCGCCCCGTCTGGTCCTCGTCGCCAGGGAGGGCCCCTAGGTGAGCAGCCGCCCCTCACTAGCCCCGCTAGGGTTTGCTCGGGTGAGCCCCACGACGGCAGGTAGAAGACGACCTGGGGCCGTCGATCTAAACTTGACCTGACGGCCCAGGGAGCTCGATACCGATTCGGCCTCCCCAAAGGCTGACCGACGGGCCCCGATCGTCAGGCGGTTTGAACCGCCGGCTCCCGCGCGTGTCCTCGCCAGTTGGGCCAGCCCGGCTCTGGCCTGCGTCGGCCGGGTAGATCTGGCCCGTTTCGTTTTTTTAAGAAAATCTGTTTAATTCTTTTTCCTCTGACCTGCAACTTGTAAAATCCACCAAAAATCGAATATGTCTCCGTTTGACCTGATTCAAATTTCTGTGAACTCCTTAGATTATTATCTAGCCAGTGGCATTGGTTGCATGTCATTATAAATCATGTAGAATTACTTGAATTAAATCTTGTTAAATAAGCACCCTTTTAGTCAAAATTGCAAATCTTGAGTTCTATATATTAAAATGCCTTATTTCCAATTTCCAGAGGTGCTCTTAGGTGTTTACTTGCATGACAAACTAAGTTTGGTATTTTAGGACATATATATATGCAGTGGTATTTAATTTGGAAAATAGTTTAATTAGTAAAGTTTAATTTCTCACTTGCAGTAGGACAGGAATTTATGAGTGAATCCAATTTCTAGAAGTAGCTTAGTGTTATATCTTGCTTGACTCACTGGTTTTGCTATTTTAGGACATTTATTCTTGCAGTAGTAATTAAAATGGCATTGTGTGTATTTACTCTTAGGAAAATTACCACTCGCAGTAGAAAGGGAATTTTGTGTTGAAACCAACTTTGTTGGATTATGCTTTGGAAGAGCTTTCTAGAGAACTTCACCTCATATTTTTCTGAGTTCAGAGAATATTTGAGGAATATTTTGGTGCTCTAGTGCTATTCCCTATTGTTTAATTCATAGGAAATCAACCCTAATTTGTTTTTCAGTAAATCCAACTTTGTTGACTTCTTAAGATTGTTGTCAACCTGCAAGTCTGATAAATTTGCTGTTTGATTCATTAAGTGCTTGCATGCTTGAATTGGTTGCTAAGTAGCTGTGATCACATCAAATAGAAAACCCTAGTTCTAATAGGGATACATTGTTGATTAAGAAGCTTTAAAAACATTGATTGTTTTTTAAACATGTTTGTTTCTGATACTCTATGCTGGTGTGGTATGAGTGCTGAAATGCTTGTGAGTTGTGTATGCATGTATGCTTATTGTGTGCTTTTATTTTTCCGGCGTTAGAATCGAACGAGGAGTGTACCGAGGAGGGGAAATCTTTGAGTATCAAGAAGAAGAAGACCAGGGACAAGCTAATCAAGGCAAGCCATTTAACTTGATGCATATCTAAACTCCTAATTACACAATTGCATGTCTCCTTCTGTTTTATTAAAATGCATGTTTTCTTATTGCTATAGCTCTGGTAGCAATTATGTTGTTGGCTCAAGCTCCACAAGCCAAAGTGTTATCATCCTTTGTGATGACCCCTTTGAACACCTACTCATTACCCTTGTAGTAGTGGCTTGTTGATTAGCAGCAAGGCCTTTGGGAAACTTCTAGTGGAGCCAAAAACTCTAGGATGGGAACACTCAAAGAAAGTTTCGAAAATGTTTTTGAAAACCTTAGGGTAGTATCTACTCCACTGAGATGTTTTCAAAAATGGTTTTGAACAAAGGTGGTTGATCATGGAGAAAGGGAGTGGTGGTTTTAAAAGGAAAGACATTGGTGATTATGTACTCACCCGGGACAATTAATCCGTGCAACCACGATTACCCTGGTATGGGACGGGGCTTAGCTTGTAGTTTGTTTATTTTAGTACGGGAGTCTCATAACTATATAAGGGTACGCGGTACCCCGGAATCCGGCTTGTCGCAAGTGGTGGGCAACAGTGTAGCGGGCCTGCCAATAGGCTACCCGCCCGGAAGACACTATGGGTCTCCTGACGTGGCACTGGAGTTACGCTCGAATGTGGAGGTAGACTGCCAGGGTGTGATGGGGAGATACATACTCCATAGGGTAGATTCCCGTACTAAGGTAGATAAGCAAAAGGCTTTGATTGGGTGCTTGTCGTGGCATATGATGATATGCGGGGAAGATGCCCACACGATGTGTATCCGGATGATTATGGGTAAAGTGTACAACCTCTGCAGAGTGTAAATCTATTCGAATAGCCAAGTCCTCGGTCATGGACGGTTGAACTGGCTGTTGCCTAACCCAATGTCAAGTTTTGGTTTTACAAAAATGTTTTTGGAAAAGTGGAGAAAGGTGCCGGACGAAGTACTCTGAGGGTACTGCCGTGGCACGGATATGGTTCGGAGTACTTATAGGGTACTGCCGAGGGAGTGGAGATGGTCATGTGCGATTGACCTGGTTTTATAAAGGAGCGTGGTCATGTTTGATTGACCATCGACTCTCTCTTGAAAAGCAAACGAGTTTCCCCCTTTCCTAGAGATTTCAATAAAAAGGTTTCCAAATGTTTTCTTTAATAAGGATATAGAAATGTCGTAAGACATGCTATATTGACATGAGAAATTGACTAGATAGGGTAAACTAGACTAGAGCCTTTCTCCTTGCTACAGCCAAAATGCATACTGTTCTCTCCCCTTTAGATGGTTTGCGAGTACAATTCAAATGTACTCACGGCTTTGTCCCTGGCTATTAACTTGGTCAGAACTGGAGGAAGACTTCAATGAAGATGGTGATGGGTATGTCGACGCCGGTGCGAACTAGGAACGTCTCCCAGTCAGTTGCCTGTAGGGTAGTAGGCATGACGTGGGTCATCAACGCTGCTTGGTATCCGCTGCTTATTTGTAGACTTGCCCTGCGTGGCAATATCATAATTGGTCATGTGACCAATTGTAAGTATATTATTCGGTACTGTAATGGATGATGTAATTCTGTTATCAACTCGGATATGTGGATTCACGACACATTGATCATGGGATCGTGAATTGTATGCATATCGGGTATTTCGGATGGTTAATCCGGACAACACCACAGATGGACCGACGCCACTACTCTGCGAAGACTACGTCCACGGAAGAATAGAGTCTACAGCTATCCTCCCTCCTTGGCCTTGTGTGGCAACCCCTTCCCCAAGAAGATAAGGGGAAGGAGGACCTGGGCGCTATAAGAGGAGGGGGAGGCAACCCCTTAGAGGGGATCAAATCTTCATCTTCTTCAGGCTGCTAGCTGGGCACGCAGGTTCTTCAACCTCTAGCTAGCTAGAGCTTTGTAACCAAGACCTTGTACTCCTTGCGAGGTGTCACGTTGCAATACAAGAAGGCAGGAAGTAGGGGTTTTACCTCACCATGAGGGCCCTGAACCTGGGTAAAGCTCGGCATCTCTCTCTGCAGTGTGTAGTGCGTTCGACGACTCGAGGCTTCCGTCACCGTGTTTCATTGCGATCCAAGATCTCCCACGTTCAGCCCCCTGCGTTCGAATCTTTGGGTCCGTCGCATGGTACCCCGTGTTCTTGCGACATGAAATCCATCGACATAAATGCATGGAGGCCTATGTCAAGTGAAAGGGACTAAATAGGTCTCCTCTACAAAATTGGATTCAATCCAATTGGGTCTCTGGATGTCAAGATATGGATTTATTAGTGAAAAGGACACATTATGCAAGATTAAATGTCAGAAATAATCTAGAAATTAATTTGGGAAACCACTTGGTCTGCATGGTGTAAAACAGGTTCCAGAACCTTTATAAAATTAGATCTACCGATTTTCAAGCATTTTTTATTTTATTTGGGATTTATTTCAAACAGTAGATTAGCAGATCTATCGGAAAATGATATGGGCAGCACCATGCCGGGCTGACCCATTTCCTACACTGCAGCACGCGAGGGAGGCCGAAGCGGTACCCTGTCGTTGATCAACCGATAAAGGGCACATAGGCGGCCATGTCGATGCTTTGTTGCCGATGACGAAAATCAGGAGGCGCTGGGTGTCCAAACAGAGAAGCGGCGACCGAGCTCGCCGCTGGGAGCTAGGAAGCACGTGAGCATGCGCTGACTGCACCAGGAGGCTTGGGAGGGTGTCACCGACCTTCTAAGGACATGCGAGCATGCTGGGGATGGCCAGAGCATGGGGCTCAACGGAGGTCCAGGATGGGGGAAGGGGATTGAAGATGACTCCGATGGTGTCAGCGTTCCTGGAATAGATTGAGGCATGGGTGAGCTTTAGGAGACAGAGTAAAAGCTCAAGGAGGAGAAAGAGGACAGAGGGGAGGTCTGAAGCTCGCCCTCACCCTAAGGATGGCCACGATGGTGCCATTGGTCGGGAGCGGAGGAGAGGGAGGGCCAGAGGCACTCATGTTTCACAGGGGGTACATTGAGGTGGAGGAGAGGGGTGTGCGCATGCGCACAGGCTTGTGGGACATGCTTATATGGGATATCTGCGGGTGCACGGTGGGCGGCATCCACGGTGGGCATGGAGCAGAGCAGCGATGTTGGTTGGGAGAACTGGGCAGTGCATGAGACAAAAAGGGGATGCCAAGGTGTGGAGGCATGTTAGACAAGGCAGGGGAGGTGGTCTTGTCCTGGGCTCGCTCGGGCGGTAGGGTTCCTAGTGCCCGCTCGCCAGGTGTTCGACGCCGGTCAGCATCTTAGAGTGTGAGCGAGTGTGGATGACAGGGAGAGCACAAGGATGAACAAGCGGTGTGGTGTGACTAGGCTCACTCAGGGGAGTCTGATGGCATGGTGTCTCGGTCAGAGGTGGTCGTTTTAAATTTTGAGCACGCCATCAGCAACCTAGGGTACAAGAGAGAGTGAGGAAGGCTTGTCTAGGCTCTAGGGTTTTCAGAGATGTAAAAGAGGTGTGGAATCCTGCTACTCGTCCTGGTGCTGGCTGGATAGAGAAGAGGGAGAGGCTGCAGCAAAGATTTTGCCAAATCTTGCCATTGAAGGGGGGCTCGGTCTCCCTCTTCCAAGCACAACCAGACAAGGGCTATTGTAGCTTGCATGCAGGTTGAATTGAGTGAGGTTAGAGTGCTGTTGATGGCAATGTCAGTGGTTTGGTGTGGTTCCCGAAAGGGTTTGGGGGAAAACAAAGTAAAAAAAGAGATATAAGGGTATGTGTTGATCTCTTTAAAATTTTAAGTGCGTTGCAAATATTCACAAGTGCATGTGTTGATAGGTCTGAGAGGTGTGAGATGGTGTTGAAAATATGACATATTAATTCAGGTTTTAATGGAGGTGGTTTTGATCACCTTCTATGAGTACCCATTTTTGAGAGAAATTCATTTGAACTAGCCTTAAAAAAATATTTGAAAAAATGTAAGATAATATTCTGAGTTCATAAAACTCTACTTGCATAATAATGCATAGTAGGCTTTTCCTTGAATTCATAATATGAAAGAAAAAAATCAGAGATAGCATAGTTACCCTTCCCATGAATGTTGCCTAATAAGAACATATAATAAGAAGATATGTGTATAGGAATTATATTTTGAGGTTAAAAGGATGATAACAAACATGAATGACATTTCCCATGTTATTTGGGAAGAGCTGGAGTTATGAAGAGAGTTAGTGGTGAGTCTTGACAAGTGACCAAGAAGAGTAAGGGAAAATAAAAAGGGTGAAAACAGTTTGACTACGGCTCAATACAAGGTCACATAAATGTGTGGCATGCTGCAAGTTGCACCAGCAAATGCATAGATAGCTAGGGGAGATCAAAAGGAGGAGGAATGGGTCATGGGATGGTCACTAATCAATTAATTTCGAAATTTGAAAGTATTAGCAAAAATGCATCTGATAACAGTCAAATGGTAAGTGATTTGATTAGCCTCAGAAACACAACTGAAAAAAATTAGAAGATGACTTCAATTGACAGAGTGGTAATGGAGAGAATGAAATACCACATGACAAGGATGGAATCTAATAAGGTGCATTGCCATGGGTAGAAGATATGAAGTTCAGACAGGTCTCTGAAGATTGAATCTGTTAACAAAAGTGAAGATAGGGACAAGTTTGGAATTTGTTTAGCTTTCTATTTTAACTTGCCTCCTTGATAACTATTGACTTCTCTTGGATGCTATTGGAAAAATAAACTTCTACAAGCATAGTAAGGACTAAAGGAAGTTTCTTCAAGCAAAGAAATCATGCACACGAAAGGAAGTCAAACAAAGTCAAATGCTATCAAACCTATGCAAACTCATCACACATAGTCAAACATTATTACCTAATCTAGCATAACTAGAACAAGGGCAGAACAAGTGCTCAATAATGATCATGCCATAGTGAAGTTGAAAACGATTTCAAATAAAGGAGTAAAGCTTTCGTAAATACTTGCAAAAACTATTGGAGACACAAACATCTCCTCCATCAAGTTTTCTAAAAGGTGTTTGAAAACCACTTGACAAAGGTCTATAAAATAGTAGTTTTATAAAGCAGTGGGACCACAACACTATGTCCCTGTAGTTTCATAAATTCTCACTTTTGGGTAAAGCTTTTGTTTTAAAATAGGTCTTGGCTCCTGTTTTGCAAAATTAAAATATTTTGAAATAAAGGAGGTGCCAAGATATTTTATTTTTAGAAAAAATCCATTAACCCAGAAGATGGCCTAGTCACTAGAGCACAAAGATTGAATTGGTACACAAACTCATCCATCAAACAACACTCTTGCAAACAAGATTTACACAATAATCCTGCAAACATATAGGAAACACTATTTTATTTATTTATCTGCAAAAAGTTTTTGTTGCCCCTCATTTTTGGCTTACTTAACTCTGCTTAAACAGGGTTACAAAATTTGGGGTGTTACAGTTTTCTCCTTTGATGCTTTATTTGGGTTGACTTGGCGCATGCTTACACCATGTTTGACTACCAATAAGTCTCATCTATCCTCAATGGTCATTTGGTTTTTGACTTATGGTACCTCTTTATGCTTTGGTTAATAATATTTTGTCGCTGTGCATGATTATGGCTGTTATTGCTCTCTTACTCGGTCGCTCCCAGTCTTTTGCTAGCATTCATCTGTACTAAGTATGAGCTCTACTTGTGCATCCAACTACCAAAAGCCATGTTTTTCCAAAGAGTCCGCTATAAATTCATATGCGTGGTATTTGTAAGCCATTCCAAGTAAATTTTCATGTGCTACCTTTCAAAAAAACCTTCATAATACTTCTCATTTTGTGACACTGTTTTCAGCTCATGGGGACATAGTGGTCAGATGTGCTATCTTCCATATTGTTTTATTCCAAAAAAGAAAAAAAAAGACAATCCTCCATGGTATGTGAAAGTTGGTGGGCACCCGATAGACTCGGTTAGCCATGGTTTGAGAAAAGGAAAAGTGGGGAGGAGTGCCAAGCTTTATAAAAGAGCACAAAATTGCCAATCTCTCTCAAAAACTTGCTTGCTATGGAAAGAACCCCATTGCCAGTCGTTGACAAAGAGCAACCACCTCTCAAAACAAATTTTTATCTCTGTTTTACAAATGAAAAGCTCTAGCACATGTTTAATAACTGCTTCCCTCTGCGAAGGGCCTTTCTATTACTTTTATGTTGAGTCTTCACCTTCTACCTTTATGCACCATCTAAGAGAGCATAGATGTCATTCTGATTATAATGTGCATAGTCTCAAAATTTATTATTGATTGATTCATGATTATGGTTTTGCTTGCTCTTGAATTATTTGTATCTAGTCACCCTCTTAAACTTGAAGGTGTCCTATGCATTTATGTTTTGCTAATCCATGAGGGACAAGCTGAAAACCACTTTGCTATGTTTTTCTATATGCTCGAAACACACACTTGACTTTCAATGCATTATTACTCATGATCTTTTGTTTGTGATACTTTTCATGTTATAACATGGTTGCTAAGATTTTATTGTCAAGATTATGTCTTTTATGCCCATGTTTAGAGTACTTTGATCTCAGCACTCAATACTTTACAACATTGATCAAGACTGTGTTGGTGCATGTCACCTCAGAAATTATTGTTTTGTTATCACTTACCTACTCGAGGACGAGCAGGAGTTAAGCTTGGGGATGCTTGATATGTCCCAAATGTATCTATAATTTTTGATGCTCCATGCTTGTTTATACACCATTTTATTTGTGGTTTGTTACACTTTGTGGCATTTTTATGCATTTTTCTGGAACTAACCTATTAACGAGATGCCATACTGCCAGTTCCCTATTTTCTGCTATTGTCGTGTTTCAGAAAAGCTACACAGAAAATATTCTCGGAATTGGGCGAAACAAAAGCCGAAGTTCTTATTTTTCCCAACATGAGACGGAGTCCAAAGCAGAGATGGAGGGGGGCCAAGGTCTAGGCACACCCTAGGGTGGCGTGGCCTAGCCCTGGCACGTGCCACTAGGGGTGTGGCCACCTAGCCCACATTCTGACACCGCCCCTCTGCCTATATATTCTCCTCGACAATAAAAACCCTAAGGGCCAATCACTTTTTCTAGAAACATATCGCGAGCCACCGTCGTTGTCAACCCAAGATTGAGAGGGTCCAGAAGCTCTTCCCGGCACCCTGTCAGAGAGGGGAATCACCACCGGAGGCCTTCTTCATCACCATGCCTTCCTCCAGAGTGATGCATAAGTATTCTACCTTGGACTACGGGTCCATAGCAGTAGCTAGATGGTTGTCTTCTCCTCCATGTGCTTCATGTTTAGATCTTGTGAGCTGCCTATCATGATCAATATCATTGTTATGTAATTCTACATGTTGTGTTTGTTGGGATCTGATGAATATTGAGTACTTTGTCAAGTTGATTATTGATTTATCATGTGTATGTTGTTTATGTTCTTGCATGCTTTCCGTTGCTGGTAGATATCTTGGCCGAGTAGATGCTAGTAACTCCAAGAGGGATTATTTATGCTTGATAGTGGGTTCATGCCTCTAGTAATCTGGGAGAGTGACAACAACTTCTAAGGTTGTAGATGTGCTACTGCTACTAGGAAGAAAACTACAATCTTGTGTTCAAGGACATTCGTATTGTTTACATTACACACTTTGCTTAATGCAATTATCTGTTGTTTGCAACTTAATACTCAACGAGTGCTCGGACGACACCTCGAGAGTGGATTTTTAGTCATAGATGCAGTTGGATTATGGTCTATGTATAATGTTGTAATGCCAAAGTGAATCTCATAGTGATCCTCATGACATTTGTATTATGTCTTTATTCTATCAATTGCCCAACTATAATTTGTTTACTCAGCATATTATTTATCTTATGGAGAGACACCTCTAGTGAATTATGGACCCCGGTCCATTCTTTTACATTGCTATTACCATTTACTATTTACTCATTTTATTTACATTCTCGCAAGCGACTATATTTTACCACATGATATGTTTAATCCTTTGTTTATAGCAAATTGGTGAGATTGACAACCTCACTGTAAGTTGGGGCAATGTACTTGGTTGTGTTGTGTGCAGGCTCCACGTTGCTGCTGGTGCAAAGCTACACCCCAGATAATGTGCCATATATAAATTGTCTTTAGCTGATGCCAAGCCAGTGAGCATCAACCTTCAAAAGTTGGTTCTTTCTCCTAATGGTTCGATAAACCTTGGTTTCATACTAAGGGAAGACTTGATGTTTTGCTCATCATACCTTCCTCTTGGGGTTCCCAACTGGGCGGTCATGCACCTGCCATCAATATCTTAGCTGATCTTTAGCATCCTAAGGATCTCCCTGATTCTTTCAAACCAACATGCTAGGATCATATGGTGTAGGAGAAGATTTGTAGATGCCATACCCAAAACGACTCAAGATCTTTTACACATGAAGCAGTGTTATCCCACCATCATCATCTTTCAGTAGCTTAATGTTCAAGATCACATCAGCCACTCCTAGATCTTTCATCTCAAAGCAACGAGATAGAAAGTCTTTGACCTCCTTGATGACTTCAAGATCGGTCCCAAATATCAGAATATCATCAACATACAAACATAGGATGAATCCCTCGCCCCCACCATGGCGATAGTACACACACTTGTCAGCCTTGTTTACAACAAAGCCTACACCAGTTAAAGTTCTCTCAAACTTTTCATGCCACTACTTAGTGCTTGCTTAAGACCATACAAAGACTTCAGCAACTTGCACACATTTCCTTCTTGACCATCTACCACAAATCCATCCGGCTATTGATACATCTCAAATGTATCTATAATTTTTGATGCTCCATGCTTATTTATACACCATTAGCTTTGTGTTTTGATTACACTTCACAGCATTTTTATGCATTTTCTAGAACTAACCTATTAACAAGATGCCATAGTGCCAGTTCCTATTTTCTGATGTTTTTGTGTTTCAGAAAAGTTACACAGGAAATATTCTCAAAATTGAACAAAACAAAAGCCAAAGTTCCTAATTACCTGACACGAAGATGGAGTCCAAAGGAGAGCTGGAGGCGAGCCAGGGGCTGGCCACACCATGCCATGGCACGGGCTACCCCCCCCCCCCGGCCATGCCGGGCTATGGTGTGGGCCCCTGTTCCACCTCCTGACATCGCCCTTCCGCCTATATATTCTCTTCAACGAGAAAACCCTAATGACCAGATCAATTTTCCATGAAAAGTTCTGTAGCTGCCGTTGTCGTCGACCCGAGATTGGGAGGGTCCACAAGCTCTTCCCAGCACCCAGCCAGAGAGGGGAATCACCACCGGAGGCCTTCTTCATCGCCATGATTGCCTCCGGAGCGATGAGTGAGTAGTCTACCTTGGACTATGGGTCCATAGCAGTAGCTAGATGGTTGTCTTCTCCTCCATGTGCTTCATGTTTAGATCTTGTGAGCTGCCTATCATGATCAAGATCAACGTTATGTAATTCTACATGTTGTGTTTGCTGGGATCTGATGAATATTGAGTACTATGTCAAGTTGATTTGTGAATTATCATCCCTATGTTGTTTATGATCTTGCATGCTCTCCGTTTCTAGTAGATATCTTGGCCGAGTAGATGCTAGTAACTCCAAGAGGGAGTATTTATGCTCGATAGTGGGTTCATGCCTCTAGTAATCTGGGAGAGTGACAATAACTTCTAAGGTTGTAGATGTTTTGTTGCTACTAAGGAGAAAACAACAATCTTGTGTTCAATGACATTTGTATTGTTTACATTACACACTTTGCTTAAGCAATAATTTGAATTGATCCACCCTTTAGGGTTTTCTCATCGAGGAGAATATATAGGCGGAGGGGCGGCATCAGGAAGTGGACCAGGTGGTCACACCCCCTAGTGGCGCGGGCTAGGGGCTGGCCGTGTCGCCCTAGGGTGTGGCTGGTCCCTGGCCCCACTCCGTCTCTTCTTTGGACTCCGTCTCATGTCAGGAAAAATAGGAACTTTGGCTTTTGTTTCATCCAATTCTGAGAATATTTCCTGTGTAGCTTTTCTGAAACACAAAAATAGCAGAAAATAGGTAACTGGCACTATGGCATCTCATTAATAGGTCAGTTCTAGAAAATGCATAAAAACACCATGAAGTGTAACAAAACACAAAGCAAATGGTGTATAAACAAGCATGGAGCATCAATAATTATAGATACGTTTGGGACGTATCAAGCATCCCCAAGCTGAACTCCTGCTCGTCCTCGAGTAGGTAAGTGATAACAAAACAATAATGTTTGAGGTGACATGCACCAACACAATCTTGATCAACATTGTAAAGCATTGAGTGTCATGATCAAAGTACTCTAAACATGGGCATAAAAGACATAATCTTGACAATAAAACTTAGCAACCATGTTATAACATGAAAAGTAACACAAACAAAAGATCATGAGTAATAATGCATTGAAAGTCAAGTGTGTGTTTCAAGCATATAGAAAAACATAGCAAAGTGGTTTTCAGCTTGTCCTTCATGGAGTAGCATAACATAAATGCATAGGACACCTTCACGTTTAAGAGGGTGAGGATGCATAACATAAAACATAGCAAAGTGGTTTTTAGCTTGTCCTTCATGGAGTAGCATAACATAAATGCATAGGACACCTTCACGTTTAAGAACAAGCAAAACCATAATCATGAATCAATCAATAATAAATTTTGGGACTATGCACATTATACTCAAAATGACAACTATGCTCTCTTAGACGATGCATAAAGGTAGAAGGTGAAGACTCAACATAAAGTAAAAGAATGGCCCTTCGCAGAGGGAAGCAGTGATTAAACATGTGCTAGAGCTTTTCATTTCTAAAACAGAGATAAAAATTTGTTTTGAGAGGTGGTTGTTCTTTGTCAATGACTGGCAATGGGGTTCTTACCATTTTCCATACTAAGCAAGTTTTTGAGCGAGATTGGCACTTTTATGCTCTTTTATAAAGCTTGGCAGTCCTTCCCACTTTTCCTTTCTCAAACCATGGCTAACCGATTCCATCGGGTGCCCACCAACTTTCACATACCATGGAGGAGTGCCTTTTTTATTTTTTTACTTTTTTTATTTTTGGAATAAAACAATATGGAAAATTGCAAATCCGACCACTACGTCCCCATGGGCTGAAAACAGTATCACAAAATAAGAAGTATTTTGAAGGGTTTTTTGAAAGGTAGCACACGAAAATTTACTTGGAATGGCTTACAAATACCATGCATATGAGTTTATAGTGGACTCTTTGGAGAACTTGGTTTTAAGGAGTTGGATGCACGAGTAGAGCTCATACTCAGTATAGATGAAGGCTAGCAAAAGACTGGGAGCGACCAACTAAGAGAGCAATAATGGCCATAATCATGTATAGCGACAAAACATTATTAACCAAAGCATAAAGTGGTATCACAAGTCAAAAACCAAATGATCATAGAGGCTAGAGGTGACTTATTTGTAGTCAAACATGGTGTAATAATGCGCCAAGTCAACCCAAATAAAGCATCAAAGGAGAAAACAACAATAATATGCTCCCATATAATAAAAACAATGCATGATTCTTTCAAAGGCACATTAAGCAATCTCAGTCATTTGAGACAAGTCATGCAAACAGCAAAAACTACTAAGCATACTATCAAAATAACATCAAGCATGACATGCAAAAGTCTAAGCCACAATCTAAACAAGCTCCCATTTGTACCACTATAGTCATGGAACTTTTTTCTCTTTTCCAACACCATTCAACCTTTTTGAATCGACTTTTAAAGATGAAAACCATCATAGACCAGAGGTCTAAATACACTTTGATACAAAGAAATAAAAAGATCTGAACAAAAATCAAGGCAAAAAATGAAAGCTAAACGCATTACTACAAAAAGAGAACACTCGTTGAACGATAAGAGTGAAAATTAGAGTGTTCTTGGCAATGAAAAATGGAGTACATCTTCTCCAAAAGAAATTTGTTGGGTTCCAACCAACTATTACAGATAACAAAACAAAAGTAAACTGAAAGTGAAAGTAAAGACGCTCCGAGAAAAATGTATAGAATATGAAGCAATTAAAATATAGTGTCTTAATAGATGACCAGATTTTTGCCGATAAAGAAGGGGTGCCTCAGAGCGTCCCCAAGCTTTGACGCTTGTACCTCTTGGATATTTCTTGGGGTGACATAAGCATCCCCAAGCTTGAGCTTTTGTCCATACTTCATCTTATCTCATCATTCTCCTTTTCCTACACTTGACAACATCCTTCATACAAAACTTCACACAATTCTATTAGCAACATTAGTGTAAGCACAATAGTAAATCTACTCTTTTGGTTCAGTTTCCAACTCAAGCACACCACATATTAAAGCATAAACTACTGTAGCAACATCCTCCAAAGTTTTGGGATCAAAAGAACTCAAAAAGAAAGCGATCGAGAGGCAAACACAAATAATGGTTGAAATCTGTCAAAACAGAACAGCTGACAAAGATCGATTTTTTAGAGGGTTTTCTATTGCTCAAATTGAAAAGTGAAAATCTAATAAAAGTTTGGAAATAACCTGGGGCATGTGCACAAGAAATCGCAGATCAAAAGATTTTCTAAGAATTTTCACAAATTTTTACAGTACATCACAAAAATCTGTATCAGGACAGCAATTTCCCCAAATCTTACCTTCCTCCAATTAGAGGTCTTTCTTGGCACAAAAACAAAATAAAATTGATTGCAAGGTCATTATAGTAGTATTAACTTCCAAGACTCAACAAAAAGAAAAAGTACTGAAAATAAAACATTGGGTAATCTCCTAAGAGTGCTTTTCTTTAACGCCTTTGAGCTAGGCACAGAAAGTGAAAATCAAGTATTTTCAAATGAAGCATTAAGAACACCAGATGCTTTACGTCTTCCTCTCTTACCTTTGCTCTTACCTTTAGGAAATACATGATGATTGCAAGGTGGAGAGGTGAAATTTATAGTGCCTTTTCCCACGTCTATAATGGCGCCCAGGAGTTTTAGTAGAGACCTTCCAAGCATGATTTGTCTCTTTCCTACACATTCAGTAACAAGATAATCAGTAGATACCATTCTCCCTAGGATTTTTTTAAATACTCCTTTAGCTATTCCAATGGGAAATATAGTGGCATTATTAGTAAGAGATATTCCTTCTCCCTCAGAAAGTCCCCAAAGATTCAATGATTTATAAACATCTTTAGGCATAAGGCATAATTCAGACATATTATCGCAACGAGCATGAAAAGTTCTGGTATTTATAGTAACTTTAACTGTAGGGAACCATCCAGAAGGTTCAGAATTTATAGGAACATAATCATGATGCTCACAAAGCATACCATAACATTTTTTAACAAGTAGTATTCACCTCAAGAGTGTTTAATCTAGCAAAAATGCTCACAAGAGACGAATCAGTTTTACTAGGTGAGCTATAAATTGCAATCAACTTTTTTATAACATTAAAAGATTGATCCCCATCACAATGGAGGAAATCTCCTCCTGCTATGGCATCCAAAGCATATCTATAACAAAGAACAACACCAAAGTAAAAGCTACTAAGGAGCAAGCTCAGAGTCATTCTAGATTCAGTTTTCTCATGAGAATCATAAATTCTAGACCAAGCTTCTTCAAAACTCTCTTCACTCTTTTGTTTGAAAGTGAAGATCTTTTCCTCCGGTTTACTCATTCTAGCAAGAATAAAAAGCAGACAAGTAAAAATATCAACTATAAAGGAACTATTTTTTTATTTTTGGTAAAAAGATGCAAGCTAAAGTAAAATAAAGCAAAACAATAACAAAGTAAAAGATTGGAAGTGAGAAACTTCCCTTGCAGAAAACTTCCTTCTCCCCGGCAACGGCGCCAGAAAAATTGCTTGATGGCAGGTGGATGACCACCCAGTTGGGAACCCCAAGAGGAAGGAATGATGAGCACAACAACATATCTTCCCTCAATATGAAACCAAGGTTTATCGAACCAGTAGGAGAAAGAACCAACATCCAAAGGTTGATGCTCAATGGCTTGGCGTCAGCTTCAAACAATTTATATATGGTGCCTTATCTGGGGCGTAGCTTTGCACCAGCGGCAACGTGGAACCTGCACACAACACAACCAAGTACTTTGCCCCAACTTATAGTGAGGTTGTCAATCTCATCAGTTTGCTATAAACAAAGCATTAAACGTATCATGTGGTAAAAGATAGTATCTTGTGAGAATGTAAATAAAGCGAGTAAATAGTAAATGGTAATAACAGTGTAAAAGAATGGACCGGGGTCCACAGTTCACTAGAGGTGTCTCTCCATAAGATAAATTATCATGCTGGGTAAACTAATTACAGTTGGGCAATTGCTAGAATAAAGAAATAATACAAATGTCATGAGGATCACTATGAGATTCACTTGGGCATTACAACATAATACTAGACCGTAATCCAACTACATCTATGACTAATAATCCACTCTCAAGGTGTTGTCCGAGCACTCGTTGAGTATTAAGTTGCAAACAACAGATAATTGCATTAAGAAAAGTGTGTAATGTAAACAATATGAATGTCCTTGAACACAAGATTTATGTTTTCTCCCAGGTAGCAACAACACATCTACAACCTTAGAACTTATTGTCACTCTCCCAGATTACTAGAGGCGTGAACCCACTATCGAGCATAAATACTCCCTCTTGGAGTTACTAGCATCTACTCGGCCAAGATATCTACTTGCAACGGAGAGCATGCAAGATCATAAATAACATAGACATGATAAATCAATAATCAACTTGACAAAGTACTCAATATTCATCGGATCCCAATAAACACAACATGTTGAATTACATAACGATGATATTGATCACGATAGGCGGCTCCCAAGATCTAAACATGAAGCACATGGAGAAGAAGACAACCATCTAGCTACTGCTATGGACCCATAGTCCAAGGTAGACTCCCCACACATCACTCCGGAGGCGGGCATGATGATGAAGAAGGCCTCTGGTGGTGATTTCCCTCTCCGGCAGGGTGCCGAGAAGAGCTTCTGGACCCTCCCGATCTCGGATCGACGACTGCGGTGGCTCGCGATATGTTTCTGGAATATTGATCAGCCCTTTAGGGTTTTCTCGTGTAACATCCCAAGATTTTATCAAATTTTGGGGGAAAATTTTCGCTATTGTTTTGCTTGTGTGGATTGAAAATTTACAAGGAATTAAAACTTTTGAGTTATTTAAAAGCCTTACTTGAAAACTATTTCAAATATAAGTATTTCTTGACGAACTTCTTTGAGAAAGACTAAGTACCAAAATATTAATTTCTTACTTTATTAAAACCATTGCAAGCCTATTTGCACAGGAAGTATTTATAAAATGATTTATTTTAAATAAAGTTTGCATTTCTGAAACTATATTTGAAAATAAATTTCAAATATTATTACATAAAATATTTTCTCTGATTTTAAAGCATTATTTTTCAAACCATATTGCTATTTTGCATTATGCAAATAAAGCTCTTTTTGACCAATTTATAAAGTTGTATTTGAAAATTAAATTTATTGTGAATTTTTTTTTTATTTTAAAATGTTGTGTTGATTTTTAGAAAAATTTAGAAATTGGTTTGAGCTCATTTGGAGCTACAATGCAAAAGTTAAAAAAGAAATAAGAAAACAGAAAAGGAAAAAAAGAAAACCGAGCCGATGATGACCCACAAGTATAGGGGGTGTATCATAGTACTTTCGATAAATAAGAGTGTCGAACCCAACGAGGAGCAGAAGGTGTTGATGAGTGGTTTTGATCAAGGATTCACTATAAATACTAGCAAACAGGTTTTCAGGGGTATTTGGTAATACAAGTAAATAAAGTGTGAGTAAATAAAAGACAGTAGTAACAATTGCAGCAAGTGGCCCAATCCTTTCTTTAGCAAAGGACAAGCCGATGTGTAACTTATAATAACCAAACATTCTCGAGGACACACGGGAGTTTCTGTCAAGAGCTTTTGCTTCATAAAGCCAATAGTCTTTATTGGTTTGATAGGTGTTATGGGGGTGAACCTGTGCTAGCGCACTACCCTTACTAGGATAAATGCACACTTGTAATTAAACCCTCCTGCAAGCATCCACAAATACAAGAAAGTAATTAAGATAAATCTAACCACATACTTAAACTCTAAGATCCTATGCTCCCTGGTGTAATGGTTTCCCAACGGAGGTTTAGGTTTCTGTCACTCCAGCAATCCCACAATTGGTGGACAAATACACAATGCATCTCACTAGACCCATAAATGGTGAAGTATCATGTAGTCGACATTCACATGACACCACTAGTGAAATAGCACCAAAACAATATCAAACCATTAAATATTTCTCAATAATAATTCACTACTAACATCTTGACTTCTCCCATGTCCTCAAGAACTAAACAAACTACTCACAAGACATCATATGGATCATGATCAGAGGTGAAATAATGGTAAATAACAATATGAACATAAACCTTAATTCAATGGTTCCACTCAATAGCATCAACTACAAGAGTAATCAACACCAGGAAAGTTTCCCCTATGAATATAACAAGATCCAACTCAAGATGTTACAGCGGGATGGTGTGGTGATGGTGGAGATGAAGGTGCTGGTGATGGAGATGATGATGATGATCCCGATGAAGTCCGGTGCGATGGTGATGACAATGGCGATGATCTCCCCTCTCTGAGAAGGAATTTCCTCAGCAGATTTCTCCCTGCCGGAGAGCTTTTCTCTCTCTGGTGTTTTCCGCCCCGCAGAGGCGGCGGTGTCTAACTCTGAGCCCCCCTTGACTTAGGTTTTTGGGGACGATCAAATACGCGAAGGGACGATGGCAGAAGTGGGCTAGGGTGGCCTCACATAGGGTTGGTGCAGCTAGGGGTTAGGCCGCGCCACCCTGACACGAGGGCCCCTCCTGGCTCCTCTCGACTCCTCCTTCTAGCTTTCTGAGTCTTCTGAGAAAATATAATTTCCTGGTATTTTTCTGGAATTTTCCTGATCTTCAAAATATGGTGCCTTGATGGTCCTTTTTCCAGCAGAATCCTGACTCCGGCAGCAAATCCTCCAATGATCATCAAACATGTGAAAACAAAGGAAATAACATAAGTATCATATCTAAATATGAAATATATCAATGAATAACAGTAAATTATGATACAAAATAGTGATGCAAAATGGACGTATCAACCCCCCCAAGCTTAGACCTCGCTTGTCCCCAAGTGAAAACTAAACTCGGTAAACATGACCACAGGTTTATGGAGTGAAGTGTCGATAATCAAAATACGGACAAGAAGCATCACATTTACCAAGGCACAAATTATAATAGATAGCAACTTCCTTTTATAAGATATAGACTTGCAATAGGTAAAAGGGAATCACATGTAAAGATGCAAAAGGTAAACTATAATTGGCAATGGCAAACCTTAGTTCTTGGTCAAAGAATGATGAACAAGCTATTCTTTCTTTTAAACGGAGCCTTTTAAAAACAGAGCTAATATAGCAAAGACCATATGCTCAACAAAACAAACTTTTGCATTCATAGAAAGCTTTCAAAGATATATTCCTTCAGACAAAAGCATTGTACAAAACAGGGAAGATAGTAAACATGATTAAACAGATCAACATATGAATGAGTGAAACATAACAACTCCAATGCTTGCTGGAGACAGAGGGAAATAGGTTGACTCAACATAAAATTAAAAGATAGGCCCTTCGCAGAGGGAAGCAGGGATTAAACATGTGCTAGAGCCTTTCATTTGCAAAACAGAGGTAAAAAGTTATTTTGAGAGGTGGTTGCTTTTGTCAATGACTAGCAATGGAGTTCTTGATATCTTCCATACTAAACAAGTGAGAGCGGTTCCGAGATGTTTGATTAATTGGCACAATGGTGCTCTTTTATAGCTTTGCACTCCTCCCACCTTTTCCTTTCTCAAACCATTGCTAACCGATTCCATCGGGTAACAACCAACTTTCACATACCATGGAGGAGTGCTTTTCTTTTTCTTTTCTTTTTGAGATTATAATGGTCTGACCAGCTCCCTTGCAAAATTGATGATGAGCAGATGAAGCTGCCTAGTCGAGGGGTACTTAATTTAGTATGGAAGATAACAAACCCATCCACTACATCCTCATGAGCTAAAAATAGTGGCACAAAATGAGAAGTGTTTGAAGGTTTTTGAAAGGTAGCACATGAAAATTTACTTGGAATGGCTTGAAATACCATGCATAGCAATTTATAATGGACTCTTCGGAAGTAACTTGGCTTTTGGGAATTGGATGCACGAGAAGTATTTCCTCTCAGTATAGGTTTTTGGCTAGCAAGGCTGGGTAGCAAGCATAAGAGTTGCATGAAACAGACAAACATACATATAATAAGAACAATCATGCAAACTCCCTTGAAGGTACAACGATTTTGACTTTAGGAATAACAATGCTTATAAGCCAAACATGAAAGATAAACTGAAGTGATGTAACCACAAGCACTTCTTTATTCTTTTCTACTCAAACCTCAAGGTAAAGTTGCTACTGACCAAGCTAGGTTTGCCAAAACCAACTAAATTTACTCATGCTCCCAAAGTGATACCAATACCAATCAACAAGACTAGTCATACAAGAGAGTTTGCAAACTAACATAAAGTGTGCGGAAAGTAAACAATAAAACTTCTCATTAATATTTTATTACCGCAACTCACACCAAGGGATCCATAGATAACCAACTAAGGAGGATACTTCCAAACCGCAAACTATTCTATAAGATAACTTCTCTATTCATGATATGACTCTACTTGAAAAGTAAATGAGCAAAAGATAATGATGTGATACCGCGGCACTCCCCCAAGCTTGGAACAAGCCAAGGGGATGCCTATACCGATGACAAATTACTCCTTTGGCGGTGGTGGTGGATAATCTTTAATAAGCTTCTCAATCAAATCTTTCAGATCATCAATCTTCTGACTGAGGTTACGAATCATCTCAGAATTGTGCTCAACACGGTTCATGAACCTGTCAGCAAGAGAATCCCAGCTCTTGGAATTATTTCCCCATCCTTCCTCATTCTTGGAACTTTCTTTTCCTGCACTGTTAGAACGCTCTATATCCCAACCAGATGGTAATCGCGACCTAGGCACCCTTTGAAACTGATGTTCATGTATTAGAGTATGGAAAGGATTGTTGCCTGACAGAGATGTCCATGGAGCTAAGGTCTGACGCGGCACACCCCCTCTGGTCCTTATGCGTGCACTCTTCTTGAACTTGTCATGATCTGTCACCACCCCTATGCTGGCAATCATGGTGTTTGGCTTCGAACTTTGATCTTCCTCCTCGTCTTCACTTTCAACCTCTTCTTTCAGCCGAAAGTCATTGGTGTCATCTTCCAGAGGTGTCTTCTTCTTGTCATCGCTTGAAGAGGCCATGGCTCCCCTAAGCTTAAGATCAACTCCTGATAGAAACAGCTCGAAACAAAACACGATGAGAAAATGATATACAGACCTCGGAGACTCCAGGGGGTTATATAGGCAAAAATTATACATCGAAATAAAATCACAGGAGGAAACCGTGATGGAAACGAGTTTTGGTGTGCTCTCACACCAGGGTGACGCAGCCAGGGGTGGGCCCGCGCCACCTGTGTGTGAGAAGCACACGGAGTCCTTTTCCTGCCCGTTTTCGTCTCATGATTTTTCATATTTAGTAAAAACAGCAAAAATATTAAAGGAAGAGCTTTTCATGAAACTTTTCTAACTAGAACTGCTACCTATTCAGAAACGAACTCTGCAGGTACCTACAATTTGTCTTGGATGAATTCTTCCGGAGAAACTGTTTCAATAACATCAACATCTTTATTATAAGAATCTCTAGAAATATAATGTTTCAGTCTTTGACCATTCACCACTTATGTAGTGTCATCCTTCATTGAAGCAATCTTAATAGCACCTGAGCGGTACACTTCCACAATAACATATGGTCCTTCCCATTTAGAGAGTAATTTTCCTGCAAAAAATCTGAGATGAGACCTATACAATAGAACTTTCTCACCAACATGAAACTCTCTCTTAAGAATTCTCTTATCATGCCATTGCTTGAATTTCTCTTTAAAAAGCCTGGCATTCTCATACGCTTCATTTCTCCACTCATCTAGAGAACTCAAATCTAACATCCTTTTCTTACCGGCTAGTTTAAAATCTCTATTAAGCTCTCTCACTGCCCAAAAACTTTGTGTTCTAATTCTAAGGGCAAGTGACACGCTTTTCCATAAACCATCTTATAAGGAGACATACCCATGGGGTTCTTATAAGCAGTTCTATAAGCCCATAAAGCATCATTTAACTTACTAGCCCAATTTTTCCTAGATCTATTGACAGTCTTCTGCAAGATAGACTTGATCTCCCTATTTGAAAGCTCTACCTGCCCACTAGTTTGGGGATGATAAGAAGAAGCAATTCTATGATTGACATCATATTTAGCAAGAGTTTTTCTAAAACTACCGTGAATAAAATGAGAACCTTCGTCAGTCATAAGATATCTAGGCACACCAAACCTAGGAAAAATAACATCCTTAAGCATTTTTAACGAGGTCTCACCATCAGCACTCTTTGTAGGTATGGCTTCTACCCATTTAGTAACATAATCAACAGCAACAAGTATGTGGGTATAGCCTTTTGAAGGAGGAAAAGGACCCATAAAGTCAAATCCCCAACAATCAAATGGTTCAATAACAAGAGTGTAATTCATGGGCATTTAATTGCATCTAGAAATATTATCAACTCTTTGACATTCATAGCAAGATAAAACATACCTTCTAGCATCTTTAAAAAGGGTTGGCCAATAAAAACCTGATTGTAAAACCTTCTGTGCGGTTCTATCTCCAGCATGATGCCCTCCATAAGCGCTGCTATGGCATTTTCTTAATATCTCTTGTTGCTCATATTCCAGTATGCATCTTCTCATAATACCATCAACTCCTTCTTTATAAAAGTGTGGGTCATCCCAAAAGTAATGCCTCAAATCATAGAAGAATTTTCTTCTTTGCTGATCTATAAAAGTTGGAGGCAAATACTTGGAAACAATAAAGTTAGCATAGTCAGCATACCAAGGAAGGTCTCGCGAAGTTACATTTACAGTAGCTAACTGTTCATTTGGAAAACTATCATTAATAGGAATAGGATCAAAAGAAATGTTTTCTAATCTAGACAAGTTGTTAGCCACAAGATTTTCAGCACCTTTCCTATCTACAATATGCAAATCAAACTCTTGTAAAAGCAACACCCATCTAATAAGCCTAGGCTTAGCATCCTTCTTAGTCATAAGATATCTAATAGTAGCATGATCAGTATGAATAGTAACTTTAGAATCAACAATGTAAGATCTAAACTTATCGCATGCAAAAACAACAGCAAGAAACTCTTTCTCAGTAGTAGCATAATTCTTCTGAGCAGCATCAAGAGTCTTACTAGCATAATGAATAACATTCAACTTATTATCTACACGCTGTCCAAGAACAGCACCAACAGCAAAATCACTAGCATCACACATAATTTCAAAAGGTAAATTCCAATCAGGTGGTTGAACAATAGGAGCAGTAGTTAAAGCCTTCTTAAGAGTTTCAAAAGCTTCCTTACAATCATCATCAAAGACAAATGGTACATCTTTTTGAAGAAGATTAGTAAGAGGCTTTGAAATCTTAGAGAAATCTTTAATAAACCTCCTATAGAAACCAGCATGACCAAGAATACTACGAATACCTTTAACATCTCTGGGATAGGGCATTTTCTCAATTGCCTCCACTTTTGCTCTGTCAACTTCAATACCTCTTTCAGAAATTTTATGTCCAAGGACAATTCCTTCATTCACCATAAAGTGGCATTTCTCCCAATTAAGAACAAGGTTAGTTTCTTTGCACCTCTGCAAAACTTTATCAAGGTTGTGCAAACAATTATCAAAAGAAGTTCCATAGACGGAGAAATCGTCCATGAAGACCTCCACAATTTCTTCACAAAAGCCATGAAAAATAGCAGACATGCATCTTTGAAAACTAGCAGGAGCATTGCATAAACCAAACAGCATACGTCTATAAGCATAAGTTCCATAAGGACAAGTAAAAGTGGTTTTCTCTTGATCTTCCTTTTTAACAGCAATTTGAGAAAAACCAGAATAACCATCAAGGAAACAAAAATGAGTCTTCTTAGACAACCTTTCTAACATTTGATCTATAAATGGTAAAGGGTAATGATCTTTCTTAGTAACTTTGTTTACCTTCCTATAATCAATGCACATCCTATAACCTACTACTACCCTTTGAGGAATAAGCTCGTTATTCTCATTAGGCACAATAGTCATACCTCCTTTCTTAGGAACACAATGAACAGGACTAACCCATCTACTATCAGCAATAGGATAAATAATACCAGCATCAAGGAGTTTTAATACCTCATTTCTTATCACATCCTTCATCTTGGGAATTAGGCGGTGTTGATGCTCCACGACTGGCTTTGCGTCTTTCTCCATATTAATAGCATGCTGACATAAAGTGGGAGAAATCCCTTTTAAATCATCAAGAGTATATCCCATAGCTCCTCGGTGTTTCTTCAATATCTCCAATAATCTTTCTTCTTCCTTTCCTAAAAGTTTAGAGCTAATAATAACAGGACATATTTCCTTATCATATATATAAGCATATTTAAGATTATCAGGCAAAGGCTTTAATTTGAAAACAGGATCTTCCTTAGGCGGCAAAGTGGTACCAAGATCCTCCACAGGTAAATTATGCTTGATTAATGGTGGTTGACGAAGAAGAATATCGTCAATCTCTTCTCTTTCCTTACTGAAAACATCACTTTCATGATTTTCCATGAATTGCTACAAGGCATTATTAGGAGCAAGCGCAACAGAAGCAAGCTGTTCAACTCAAAAATTTTCATTAGGCGTGTCATTTTCATAAGAAGTCTTAGCAAACTTGGAAAAATTAAACTCATAAGACTCTCCATTAAACTTAGTAAAAAAATTCTCCCTCTTACAATCTATCATGGCACCACAAGTGTTCAAAAATGGTCTACCAAAAATAATAGGATAAGTTTTACTAGCCTCCTTACCAAGTACTAGAAAATCAGTAGGGTATTTAGTCTTACCGCAAAGAACTTCCACATCTCGAATAATACCAAGAGGCCAAACAGTCTCTCTGTTAGCAAGCTGAACAACCACATCAATATCTTCAAGTTCACAAGCGCCAATCTCATGCATAATTTCTTTATAAAGCTCTAAAGGAATAGCATTTGCACTAGCACCAATATCACATAAACCATAACAGCAATGATCTCCAATCCTGACAGAAATAACATGAACACTTGTTTTCCTATGCTTTTTAGGATGTGAGAGAATGTTAGAAGCATCTTCAGAAAAAAGAATATATTCATCCCCGACATCTTTAGTAACAAGATCCTTCAATATAGCTACAGGAGACTTAATAGTAATTTGCTCATCAGGTTCTGCAGCTTTCTTAGTACTTTTATTAGACACACTTACCAAAGTAGAATACTTCTTTACCTTAGCAGGGAAAGGTGTCTTCTCAAAATAAGGTTTAGGCACAATGCTATCAATAGTACAAACTTCAGTAGCTGCAGCAGGAATATGACTAATAGAATCTTTATAAGGCGCATGATATTTGTTCCAATCTTTCTTTGGAACATCAAGATAAGAGGCAAAGGCCTGAAGACAATTAGCAAGTATTTGAGAATCAAGACCATAAGCAGTGCTAATACTATAAAAGTCATCGGTTCCCATAAAAGATTTAATGCATTCATAATCATAGTTTATACCTAACTTCCTACCTTTGTTGTTTTCCCAACCTTCAGCATTCTCTTGTATACGGTCAAGAAGTTTCCACTTAGCATCTTCTTTCATATGAGTAAATGATCCAAAGCAAGAAGCATCCAAATAATCCTTATCAGGAAGAGTAAGCCGCGCATAAAAATTATCAATAATAATATTATTGGGGAGCTCATGAATGGGGCATTTGAGCATTAGTAACTTCAATCTCCCCCACGCTTGGGCAATACTTTCTCTATCATGAGGCCAAAAATTATATATCTGGTTATGGTCTTTATAAATTTCACTTGGAGGATAAATCTTGGAATAAAAGAGAGGTACAATATCCTCCCATGCCATAGATGGACCATCTTGGAGTAGTTGATACCACTCTTCAGCTCTGCCTTTCAATGATAAAGAGAATAGTTTCTTCTTGACCTGGCTTGGTGAAATACCTGCACATCTGAACAACTCGCATAATTCATGTATAAATAATAAGTGATCACCCAGATGGATAGTTCCATCTCCTGAATAGCCGTTATCTATAATATGCCCAACAATTTTCATAGGTATTTTAAAAATATCAATTTCAGCAGGTGGTGGCGGTGTGGTTCCTCCACATGTGCAGCAGTAGTAGAAGTGTTTCCAAATAGGAAACCAAATGGAGAGTTCTCCATGGCAGAGTAAAATAAAAATAAAAGACAAAAATAAAACAATACTCACAGCGATGGTTTCCTTTACCAATTCCACTCTTCAATAGCGCCAGAAAATAGTCTTGATGACCCACAAGTATAGGGGGTGTATCATAGTACTTTTGATAAATAAGAGTGTCGAACCCAATGAGGAGCAGAAGGTGTTGATGAGTGGTTTTGATCAAGGATTCACTTTAAATACTAGCAAATAGGTTTTCAGGGGTAATTGGTAATACAAGTAAATAAAGTGTGAGTAAATAAAAGATAGTAGTAACAATTGCAGCAAGTGGCCCAATCCTTTCTTCAGCAAAGGACAAGCCGGTTGTGTAACTTATAATAACCAAACGTTCTCGAGGACACACGGGAGTTTCTATCAAGAGCTTTCGCTTCATAAAGCCAATAGTCTTTATTGGTTTGATAGGTGTTATGGGGGTGAACCTGTGCTAGCGCACTACCCTTACTAGGATAAATACACACTTGTGATTAAACCCTCGTGCAAGCATCCGTAAATACAAGAAAGTAATTAAGATAAATCTAACCATAGCCTTAAACTCTAAGATCCTATGCTCCCTGGTGCAATGATTTCCCAATAGAGGTTTAGGTTTCTGTCACTCTAGCAACCCCACAATTGGTGGACAAATACACAATGCATCTCACTAGGCCCATAAATGGTGAAGTATCATGTAGTCGACATTCACATGACACCACTAGTGAAATAGCACCAAAATAATATCAAACCATTAAATATTTCTCAATAATAATTCACTACTAACATCTTGACTTCTCCCATGTCCTCAAGAACTAAACAAACTACTCACAAGACATCATATGGATCATGATCAGAGGCGAAATAATGGTAAATAACAATCCGAACATAAACCTTAATTCAACGGTTCCACTCAATAGCATCAACTACAAGAGTAATCAACATTGGGAAAGTTTCCCCTATGAATATAACAAGATCCAACTCAAGATGTTACAGCGGGATGGCATGGTGATGGTGGAGATGAAGGTGCTGGTGATGGAGATGATGATGATCCCGATGAAGTCTGGTGCGATGGTGATGACGATGGCGATGATCTCCCCTCTCTGGGAAGGAATTTCCTTGTCAGATTTCTCCCTGCCGGAGAGCTTTTCTCTCTCTGGTGTTTTCTGCCCCGCAGAGGCAGCAGTGTCTAACTCTGAGCCCTCCCTTGACTTAGGTTTTTGGGGATGATCAAATATGCGAAGGGACGATGGCAGAAGTGGGCCAGGGTGGCCTCACACAGGGCTGGCGCGGCCAGGGGTTAGGTCGCGCCACCCTAGCGTGAGGACCCCTCCTGGCTCCTCTCGACTCCTCCTTCTGGCTTCCTGAGTCTTCTGGAAAAATATAATTTACTGGTATTTTTCTAGAATTTTCCTGATCTTCAAAATATGGTGCCTTGATGGTCCTTTTTCTAGCAGAATCCTGACTCCAGCAGCAAATCCTCCAATGATCATCAAACATGTGAAAACAAAGGAAATAACATAAGTATCATATCTAAATATGAAATATATCAATGAATAACAGTAAATTATGATACAAAATAGTGATGCAAAATGGACGTATCAGCCGACCGGACCGAACCGGCCTAGCCAGCCCGATATCCATGCCACCCCGTGTGGTAGATACTATCTGCCGCTCGCCCCGGGATAGTCCACGCGCGAGCCCGACCGACCCGATTTTCCTTTTTATTTTCCCAATTTTTTTAGACTAAAAGGGCTCTTTGCCCCGATTCCATTTCAGCAGAAAAGAAACCACCAGTTTGATACAACAGAGTCTAAAACCAAAAAAGTTCAACGAAAGGTAAATAGCTGCTGTAAACAAAAGTAGGTACTCGAGACATAAGCTAACTTTCTAAACATGCATCAACAAAACCACCACCATAGGGCTCAGACAGCAGCTTCCAACGGCTTTCTTCAGGTGACCACATGGATGACATCCCCTTCCTCCAGGTGGGCTTTGAGAAATTCCAGGGAGGCTCGGTGTAACAGCCCAATTTTTGTGCTGCTTGTTGGAACCAAGTAATGCTTTGTTTAGGGGAAACTAAAACTTTTAATTAAAATACTTTGCCGGTTGTATGCATGACCTCTTGTGATCTAGTTTGGTGCTACAAAATCTTTTGGATCAAATTTCTTTCTAGAACTATTGCAGGTGTGAATTGTATTATGTGTTGTCTTGCAAATTGTTTGAATTCCAATTCAAACCTAGAGAAAATAAGACTAGGGCTTGTTTGCTTGTGTTGCACTATGATTGCATGTGCATGTGTGTTTGTCATCTATTTTCTTTTTCTTTCTATTTCCCACTAAACTTGCTGCATAAATGCTCAGAGTGGTGCTATGATTTCATGCCAACACCAAACCTAGTGAATTAGAACCCTAGCACCCCTTCTTCCTTTATTTCTTGTTGATTAAACATTATTTCTGCACACTATATTGGAAAATAGGAACTTGACCAAAACCCTATTTCCTTTTTGGCCAAAAATATTGAAACTTGGTGGAGGCTTTGCTAACCACTTAAGAACACTTCTGAACCAATCATCACCACCCTTGGACCAAAACCTTGCACATTTCAAAATTCATTTGAATTTTGGCCGAATTCATCAAAACCTCATCCTTTCCTTATCTTTCTCTCTCTCTTATCCTCCAACTCGACCAGGGAGGCATCCTAGCCAGCTGTTCTCCCTCTCCCCTTCAAAAATTCCCTTGTCCTACTCTCTTGGACACAAAGGAGGGGTGGAAACCGAGGCAAATCTTGCAAAGATCACACCTCTCCCTCTTCCACTCACCTCCACCGCCCTAGACCCCCAACCAGCTTCGAGGTAAGCTTCAGCAAACCCCAGGGACCCCAGCTAGCAGTGACCCATCGACCACACCCCTCCCTCTGCGCCTATGGTCGACCACGCCGGCCGGTGCACGCCCAAGTGGGCTAGGAGCTTCGACAGCACGCCTGGCCGCCCAACCTCGCCAATGGCCTTGCTGGCCCCTCCACTCCACGACCCAGTGATGGCCCCCGACCAAATAGCTGCAAGCGCCGCCCTATCGCCACGCTCTGGCCCTGTCGCCTGTGAGCCGAGAGCGCCCAGAGCGAGCCCCCGCGTTCCCAGCCGAGGTAGGAAGGAAACGAGCCGCGCAACGTTCTATCCTGCACGGCATCGTACCCTCTCCATCTTGCACCACTGCGTTTTAGCCGAAGCCGACCGGAGCGACGGGAGTGAGCTCGACCAGCCGCGCACGCGCTCTGAAAGTGACCCACCCCTGCCTGCATCGTTGCACCCCCGATCAAATCGACCACACCCGTGCACTCAGCTCACTACGCCGACCAGAACGCACCGCACCGCCGCCCAATCCGTGATGGTCAAGACCACGGCACACCGAGCCCATCGCCTACAGATAAAAAAACCCCCGCGCCCCTCGCCTCGCCCCTCTGCTCGCCATTTCCCCCTCTCCCACCTCTCCTCTCATCTGCAAGCACGCATGCACTAAGCCACCCTCTCCCTTGCTTTGCCAAGCCTCCACGAGCTCGCCGAAGAACCACCGAGGCCAGGAGAAGAGAAGGGGAAGGTTGCCATCACCTGCAACGCCTCTGGCCCCTCTTCTTTCCCTCACTGGCTTCCTGAGTCCTCTGTGAGACTAACGCTACCCTTTTCGTGCCCTAGATCTGCCGGTGCTCGACGCCATCGCCACCATCACCGGAGCATCTGGAGGTGAAGGAGCCAGCTCAGGACCTCGCCGCGTCGACGTTCACCCCTCCAGCAGCATCGTCAAGCTCTTCCGACGCACCGCAGCCAACCACCGCCACCAGATCGTCGCCGAGCTGCCCTAGGTGAGCCTCCAGTGAGCCCCCGTCTAACCCTAGCCTCGCCGCCTCGCCGTTCTTCTATCGCAAGGACGACGAACACTGGCCGTAGATCGACACTTAATCGGACGGCCGAAATCGGCCGATACCGATTCGGTATCTGGGAGTCACTGACAACCGGACCCCGCCTGTCAGCCATTCGAATTCCTTCTCCCGCGCGTGTCGCCACAGATCTGGGCCGGATCTGGCTGTTTCAGCCCGTTTCGGGCAGATCTGGCCCGTGACTGTTTTTATTTTCAAAATGCCCTGTTAATTTGATTATCCTGTGAACTTTGGATTTAAATAGAAAATAATCTGTGCATGCAAATGTTGTGATTCAAAGTCCTGTGAGTAGCTTATGATAGTGGCTTTCAAATGGTACTAGTCCCATGATTTTTGGGTCAATATAGATTATTTGTTAATTAGTATTGTGTTATTATTCACTTTTTCCACTTAAAATGCAAATCTTGAGTTTGGTATGGCCAGATTGTTTGAAACCAATTTTCACTATTAGTATATCTTGTTAGCTTGCATGTCTCACTGGATTTCCTATTTTAGGACTTATAATCTTGCAGTAGTAATTAAAATGGCATAGGGTGTAATTAGTCTTAAGAAAAGCATCACTTGCAGTAGGATTGGTATCTTGAGTGGAATCCAATTTTGTTGGATCATGTTCTGGAAGAGCTTTCGAGAGCACTTTACCTCATATTTTTCTGATTAACAGAGAATATCTGAGGATTAAATTGGTAGTATAGCAATATTTCCCTATTGTTAATTGCTTAGAAATTAAACCACACCTTGTTTTTCAGTAAATCCAACTTTGCTAGTTTCTTAAGATTGTTGTCAACCTGCAATATTGATTGATGTGCTGTTTATATCACTGGATGCATGCATGCTTGATTTGGTTGCTAAGTAGTGGTGTTCACATCAAATTGTTAAACCCTAGTTTCTATTAGGGTTAAATGTTAACTAAGAACCTTTAAAACTTTGTTTGTTTTCTAAACTTGTTTGCTTCTGATACTCTTTGATGATATGGTATTGTTTGCTGAATGTGTGTGAACCTTGTATGCTTGTATATTTACCATGTGTTATTAATTTCCGACGATAGAATCGAACGAGGAGTGTACCGAGGAGGGTGAAGTGTACGAGTACCAGGAAGAAGAAGGTCAGGGACAAGCCAACCAAGGCAAGCCACCTAACTTGATGCATATCTGAATCCTAATTACACCTTCTGTATGTCCCTTACTGCTTTATTTTAAAAGTGCATGTTTTTAGACTTGCTATACTCCTTATAGCAAATTATTGTTGGCTTAAGCTCCACAAGCCACTGGTTATCATCCTTCGAGATGACCCCGTTAAACACCTACCATTACACTTATGAGTAGTGGCTTGCTGAATAGCAGCAAAGCCGTTGGGAAACTTCTAGTGGAGCCAAAACTCTAGGATGGGAAACTCTCGGAAAAAAAAATTTGAAAATGACTTTCGAAAACCTTGGAGTGGTATCCACTCCACTGAAATGTTTTCTAAAAGATTTTTGGGACAAATGGAAACTGGGTTGAAGGGAAAGAAGATGGTGGTTTTTCTAAGAAAAAGACATTGGTGATTATGTACTCAGCCGGGGCAATTTAATCCGTGCAACCACATTACCCTGGGATGGGGCGGGGCTTAGTCCGAAGTTTATCTGCCTTAGTGCGGGGAGCCTCGCACTATATAAGGGTCTGGAGGACCCCGGAATCTGGGTTGTCGCAAGTGGTGGGCAATAGTGTAGCGGGCCCGCCAATAGGCTACCCGTCCGAAAGACACTTGGGTTTCTCCCGCCGTGGCACTGGAACTACACTCGATGGAGGTAGATGGCCAGGGTTTGTCGGGGATGTATACTCCATAGGTTAGGCACCTGTGTTAAGGTGGATAGATGGAAGGCTATGATCGATTATCCGAAACCCGCATACTTGTGTATGATGGTCCGTGGTGGTATCCCGACGGATTTATCGGATGGTGTGGGTAAAGTGTACAACCTCTGCAGAGTGAAATCTATTCGAATAGCCGAGTCCTCGGATATGGACGGTTGATCTGGCTGTTGCCTAACCCAATGTCAAGTTTTGGTTTTATAAAAAGTGTTTTCGGAAAAAGGAAGAAATTGGTGCCGGCTCGGAGTACTCGGAGGGTACTGCCGTGGCACGGCGGTAATTCGGAGTACTTGCAGGGTTCTGCCGAAGGTTGAAAGTGGTCATGTGCGATTGACCGAGATTCATAAGGAAGGTGGTCATGTTTAATTGACCCCGACTCTTCTCTTGAAATGAGTTCCCCCTTTCCTAGAGCTTTTCTAAAGGTGCTTTACCAAAACTCTTCTTTAATAAGGATATAGAAATGTCGTAAGACATGCTATATCGACACGAGAAATTGACTAGATAGGATAAACTAGATTAGAGCCTTTCTCCTTGCTACAGCCAAAATGCATATTGTTCCCTCCCCTTTAGATGGTTTGCGAGTACAATTCAAATGTACTCACGGCTTTGTCCCTGGCTATTAACTTGGCCAGATTATGAAGACTATGAAGATGATGGTCAGGAGTTCGATGATGCCGATGCGAACTAGGATCCGTCTCCCGGTCAGTCGCCTGTAGGGTAGAGGCATGACACGGGCTAATTCTACGCTACCTTTGTATCCGCTGCACTGCTTAGTGAACTTGCCCTGCGTGGCAGTTAAATTCGACCAAGTGGCCATGTAAGACTTTGCGACTTATTTATGTAATGGATGATGTACTCTGTTATGCCAACTCTGTTATGTGGATTCATGACGGTCTTCCTGGGATCATGAATTGTATGCATAACGGGAATCCCGGACGGTAAACCGGGGTCCCCACATGTGACGCCCCGCCTTTTACTAAAGGCAGAACTCCTGTGTATCTGTGCCATTCCCTGGATCAGTAGATAGCACCACAGTACAAAATAAGTAATCATTGCAATAGCATCAATATTACAACGTAAATCCAGTTACATGGGTATTCAACCTTACGAGTACACAGCATAAAGCATAGATTGCAGTGAGCTTCCATCTTCATCAAGTGCCACAGGCAGACGTGTTGGAATGTAAGCTCGAGATCCTACTCCTGGTTCCTTACTCGAAATAAAACCTACACGTTTGAATATGCAGCCCCAGAGGGGTCAGTACGATGATGTACTGGCAAATGACACATATTTGGTGGCATTTTTGTGGAAAGACTATACTACATGACATTTGGCTGGTGGATCTCATAGGCTGATTTGCATAAAGCCAATTTTATCCTATAAATCCATTTTAATACTTTCTTTCAACAAATTTTATTTTTCAAGGGTCAAGACAACCCCCATACACTACATACTGGCCGGTATGTAGTTCTGGGCGCAACTCAACAAAATTCGGAACCTCAGGCACCACCACTTCTTGGAGTGTATGGTCCTTAGTTCCTACCTAGAGGTTTCTAGACAGATTTTAATAATTCAGAATCGGTGATGAGATTATTCCGTACATTCCATGTCTAGAGACTCAATTGTCCATAACCGATGACACGGCTAATCGATTAGATTTAAACACCTTGCAAGGGTTGTGCACTTTCACCTTACGATTCATTTTATGCCCATACATAAAATGAAACGAGACCTTTTAGAAGGAGAGGGCAACTAACTGGCAAGATCCGCTCCCAACCTATAATTTATCTACCACCATCTTCTCGCACCTAGTTGCACTCCCACATTCTAATCAGTCAAGACAGAGCCCATAATGTCATAAGGCTGCACTGGAAGTACACTAAGCATGGAAGACATAGCCATCTCTTTATTCCTGGGTGGCCATCCACAAGTGTACGCCCAGGCAGCAACTACACGTAGTGTAGCCCCAGGTCGCCACTCAACACCACCGCCTTCATCAAACCAATCCACCCAGGTGTTTCATTTTAGTTGAAGTTCTTAACTTTTCACAAAACACTTTTCAAGTGGTCTTAGCATGGCCTCAAAATTAACAAAGTATTTAGCATCCTATCAGGTGGGGTTTGAGGGATTGCTACACACTACTAGGATCTAAGCATTTGATAAAACAGTTGAGTAAAACACCTATCATGCATACTACAAGAGGTGTACAAACTAATGCATAAGTAAAATGGGTAAGGATCATGTGTGTCACTTGCCTTTTTGAAGATCATGACGTTCCACTTCTCTCAACTAAGCACATAGCTCTTCGCACAAACTATAGCACAAAAATAGCATACCATAAACAATCCATACAAACACAATCAAACGAATCAAACAATTGAAAGGTGTTTGTTTAACAATTTAGATTTATTTAGATGTTATGATAGAAAGATATGGCAAAGGAAATATGAATTGTGAGATATGAATTTGAGAGCTTAGCTGGGGAAGATCAATATGATTTGAGAGAGAATTGGACTAGGCAAAATGTAATTGATGAAGTTTTTATGCTTTATTAAAGCATATATGAGTTTTAGGAATAGCTCATGTGTAATAAATTACACAAGAGTCAATTTGTGCAACTACAACACTATTGAGTAAATGTGACAACAATTACCCTTGAATAGTATCTATTACACTTGGAAACTAGGCTAGGTTTTAAGAATGCTTAAACTACTCAATTAGCATATTTGCAAGTTGAATAGTTCAATACATGTGAACAAAACTAAGTAGGCATTGGATTGGGACGGTCAAGTGATTGGAAAAGATTGATCCTCCAAGTTTACAATGTAATGATAATAATCCTGGGCTTGGCATAGGTATGAATAGAGTTTAGAATAACTCATGTGAATATATTCACATAGGTATAGAATAGTGCAACAGAACACTACTGAATAAAGTGTGACAACACTTATTCATAATAGTAATAGTTACACATAGGATTGGGTGTGTATGATTGATATTTGAGGACATGGCTCAATGGTTCATTGATCAACATGGTGCATAACACATACTACGGTATGGGTTATAACAACACCATATTATCAAAATCTAGGTTTGAGATGAATTCATATTCTACTCAAGTAGCACAATTGCAATTTGAATATAAATATAAATTAGACAAAATATAATGAGTGATATCTTTATGCTTTATCAAAGCATATTGAATCTTGGAATATCTCATGTGGGTAAATCACATAAGAGACAAAATAGTGCAATAGCAATACTATTGAATAGTTGTGACAACAATTATTCTTAAATAGTATATATTACACTTAAGCTTAGGCTAGGATTCTTATAACATTGAAGTACTCAATTATCTCAAATGCAAATTGAATAGTTCAATGCAAGGCTAAGATTGAGTAGGCATGAATAAATGGCTATAGGTAATGGATATGTATAGATGATGTTTGAATACATGGCTTAAGGTTTCTAATGAGTAAATAGGATTGGGTTAAGTACTATGATGTTGATTTGATTCAATACCATAGTAGCAAAGGTGGAAACTAAGATTGAAAGTATCACACTTTACTCAAATGACACATTTGTAATTTGAATAAGTGGGTACTAAGCAAGATAGGTCTAAGTAAATATGGTCTAGATCAAGATGTTATTTAGATAACATTGATGACTAGGTATGATCATAGGATTTGCTAAAGTAGAAAGGAACATTGCTAAAAGAAATAGTTTTATTCTTATAGTGGAAACTACTCAAATCCTCATATTAGAATTTGAATAATTGTGAAGTGGTTCAAGAAATTATGGGAGTGATGCTACTAGATAGCTTGCAGTAATACAAAGTCACTGCAATTGGAATCATCCCAAAATAGGTTATAGAGATTGAATTATCACTGAAATAGTGATTTGGACAAATTTGAATGCACAAAGTGTGTGCACGTATCAAATTTGGATTTTATTGATTCTATGATGTTCTACATGTTCTGAGGAATCTAGAGACTACAAAATTGTAATTTTTGGATTATCAGAACAAAAGATATGGATTGATTAAGTTAACAGAAGGTTTGATTCCAATTTGAAAATAGTTTCAAATTGAACCCATTAAATATGAATTATTATTGTACTACTGGATTCTAGACTTCCTAAGGATTCCAACGGTATCTTATTTGCAATTTTTGGACTTACAGAAGATTTTATATTGATTTTACAAGATCAGTACAGAATCTGAGATTTGGATTTCGAATTTAAAATCATTTTGACGAGTTTGACTGGGGCAGGCTACGTGTTCTGTTCTGATTGGCCGGTACCTCTTCGGCCGGATCGGCTCTATGGTGCGTTGGATTAAAAGGGGATTGGATGGATCAGATCTGAGCATACCCCTTCGTCTAAGTGATTTAATCTTAAGCGTTAAAATAGAATCTGACGGCTCTGGTTAGATCTGGAGAAGATCCTCACCTAGGTGGCTAGGTTTCCGGCGAGGTCACCGGAGATGCGGCCAGAGGTGGACGCCGGCGAGCCTCCGGTGAGTTCTGGGCGACGGGGAGGAGGTGACGGGCTCCAGGAGGACGAGGAGATCTCATTAGTTTGATCTAGGGGGTCAGTCGAGTCCTGCCGCGACACGGAGACGCGACTGGAGGAGCTGGGGCGGACGTGAGCTTTGGGAGCTCGACGATGGCGTTGATTTGCTGCAGATAAGTCGAGTAAAAGGAGTCAGGGAGAGGCGCCTGATCAAAGTGAAGAGGATAGAGGAGAGGAGGGAGACGGGGGCTCACCAGGGGTGGCGAATTTCGCCGGAGGTGCTTGCAGATGCCGCAGAGATCGGTGAGCAATTCGAGCAGCCTGGAGGCACAATCTCAAGCAGAAAAGGAGAGAGGCGAGGGAGGAGTGCTGGGGCTTTTATAGCGTTCGAAGGAGGGGGCATTCAATCGTGAGATTTCTGCGTGTAATCACTGGCGTTACCGGCCAGAGAGAAAGGAGGGGATTGCGGGAGGAAGAGGGTATCGATGCTGACATGTGGGCCCACGTGTTAGCGAGGTGTGAGGGAGGGAGATACCGGTTCGGGCGGGGGCGGGAATGGGCCGCGGGCTCGTTTCTCTGCTGGGCCGAACCGTTGCCCCTTGGCCTTTTTCTATTTTTAATTCGTTTTCTTCTTTTCCTTTTTTGATTTCAGATTTGTTTCCAAATCTTTTGCAAAATGATTCAATTCAAATCAAACAAATTCCTAGTGCCTTCAAATAATCACTGCAGTGTTTTAAACCATTAAGGAACATGTTTTCAAAATAAAAGATGTTCTTGAATAAAACTTTATGTGCATAGCATAAAGGTTTTGCTTGCATAAAATAATAGAAATAGAGTTTGAAATCGATTCTTTCTAAAATAGTAAAATAATAGTTTATAAAATAATGATTGGGAAACATACTCAATTATGGTTTGAAAAAGTAACCTTTATTGAATAAAGTAAACTTTGTAAAACAATCTTTTGCAAGCAAGCTTGCGTAAAGCTGAATAGGGTTTGAATAAAGGAAAATGAAAATAACATTTTAATACTTGTTCTTTCTCAAAGAAGTTCTTCAAGAAATAAATAGAGGAATTTAAATAGTTTTCAAACAAAGCTTTCAATTAAACTCAAAAAGTTTTAAATCCTTGTGAAATTTCAATCAATGCACTCAAAACAAAAGCGAAAATTCTCCCCCAAAATTTGATAAAATCCTGGGTCGTTACAGACTACCACCCTTAATGAAATCTCGTCCTCGAGATTTGAAGGAAGGTTACAGGGTTTTGGGATCCTAATGGGACTAGGGTGCTACCACCCTTAAAGAAGATTTTGCTTGGTGGTATCTCGACATTTTCTTTAGGCACTTGAATTTTGTTCCCAGCTTGCATTCACCGTTGCGCCATTTTTCATGATTTTGCTCTTCTCAGAAGTGTCGATGTTCGCTGTTATGTTCAGAAGTGGCATTCCAGATGCTCCATCCAATTCTGGTGATAGGCAGATATCATCCATCGTGTTGTCTTCAACAAGGTAGTCCACATCGTCCAAGAATGTGTATCTAGCCTTTTCTTGGTCGGTCCTCACCAAGGCCATGACAGCATATAGGCTATCACCATACTCCTTGTTGCTTTTTAGCTGATTTTCATTGCAGAGTCTCAAAAGATGACCCAGTGTCAAGTACTGCATGCTTGCCCCACGAACATGATGAGACCACACATCCCAAGGAATTAGGATGGCATCTCTCTATAGTCTTCTCAAGCATTTCATAGGGGTAAACAAGGTGGACTCTGTAAGAGGTACTGGCACCTTTAAGGGTAGGAAGGTCGCCTTATAACCAGCATTGTTGAACCCATTCAAGTTACCGGAGCAAGTCATGATACTTGCCACAGGTACCAGATGGTCCTTAAGAATTCCTTTAGCAACAGTCTTCATAGTTGTTGGAAGGCGCTGGGCAACTTGACCATATCTCAAAGATGGATTCCTTTTCAGGGAAAAGGGATCTAACGAAGCTCTCATGGGTAGGAACAGGGTTCCATGGATTTGGAGAGGTGTCTCATAACGTCGCAGGTCGGGATGGGTAGACTTCGGTGGCGCTGGGCTTTGGAATCAGGTGGGATTCTCATAGTTGGTGTTGGCAGTCTCTGTTGTGACTCTCGGGAGAGGGGAGAGTCCTCTTTTATAGGCTCAGGGGTAGTCGAACAGGCCGTGACGTTGAAACGAAAAGTCAGGAATTGAAGTCGAAATTGAATCGTCTCCGCATTCAAGGTCCACTGAGAAAAATGCTTCTGAAACGTGTAGTCGTTCCTCACTGTATCCTTACGTCTTGGCCACACTAGCACACTACGAAGGGTGTAACATATCTATCCTCCTAAGGTCATGGTTTAAAGACGTCGTCCCTCATGTAGGTATGTCTCTCTAGGTGTGTAAAACCAACATCATGAGAGCGAATAATAAGAGTAGTAGGAATGGTGATCAATCCATCCTGCACCCAAATCATTACTTCATACATGGCTTGCAAACCTCGTATTCTAACTCTTGGTCAACCTCACTGGTTTTGCCAAATTTTCTTGAAATGAGAACCTGTGATTCAAATTTAAATTTTTAAAACAAATCTATCGTTCCTTAGCTAGGGTTTTGCGCAAACTCGGTCGTGTGACGTTAACTCTTGAGTTACAAATCCTTCGGCTTGCCTTCTCATTGAGGAATATAATTCATTTAACCAGGTTGTCCTTGGCTCTTACAAGTCCTTACAATATTTATTAAAAGGCAGAAATGGCATACAAGTTCTTCCAAATTGGTTACATCTTGTTGAGTTTCCTCCTTGTATATTGTAGCATCCTTCAGTCGTTCCACGTTACTGAGGTCTTGGAGCACCCTTCTCTAAACACTTATCCGCATAGTGTTCCTTTTGTTTGCACTTGTAACAAGTGATTGCCGAGAGATCCTTCATAACCACTGGTTTGGAGTGGTGTTGTCCATTTCCTCCATTATTATTTCCATTGTCTCCACTATGATGGTCGTTGGAGTGGTTTCCATTGTTTTCACCATTGTGTCTATGGTCATTGAAATTACCATTTCCATAGCCTTCACTGAAGTGGGGTCTCTTGTGGAAATGTTCAGTGTGGTTCCTGCCCTTGTTGAGCTTCCGCTTACGGTTTTCCTCTTTTCTTATGTTGTTGTCCAGAGTAACCGCTTGGTCTAGGAGAGTCTGGTAGTTTGGAGCATAAGCTACTGACAGAGGTATCTTCAGTTCCCCTTTGAGTCCACTGAGAAACTTATCATTCCTCTTGGCATCAGTGTCGATGTCTTCTGGTGCGTACCTTGACAGAGAGTAGAAGTCATCCATGTTCTCCTTTAGTGTCCTATCACCCTGCTTCAGAGTGCGGGACTCATCCTTCTTTAGATTCATAATGTCCGTGGAGATATGAGCATTACGAAAGCCTTCCCTGAAGGAATCCCAGTCCAGACCTTCAATTGGATTGGTGACTTGGTAAGTATCCCACCACATTGCTGCTGGTCCCTCTAGCAGGAGGGCAGTGATTCTAATCTTTTCAGCATCTGTGCACTCGCAGGTAACTAAGTCCTTACTGACTGAACGCAGCCAGTCATCGGCCACTATTGGGTCTGTGGCAGATGAAAACTTATTGGGTCTGAGCTTCAGGAAATGAGCTAGTCGGTCAACTTGGGGTGGGGGTGGTGGATTGTTGTTGTTGTTCATGAAGTTGGTGCTTGCTTGGATGAATTGGGTCATCATCTGCATGAGCTGGGCTCGACCTGTGGCTAACTGTTGGACCACATCGTAGAGGTTGTTGATGTTGCTGTTGCTGCTGTGGTTGTCGTTGTTTTCACGGTGAGGCGGCATCTGAGATGGTTTTAGCAAAGGTGAGTAATAGATAGATAGAACTAAAGAAGAAAATTTTTCCTACCCATGCACAAAGAACAAACCATGCAACAAACAAAAATCAAACAATCATTGAACAAATCCTTTTGATAAGTTTTGGAAAACACGCTAACCAAATAATATGGTCATACACCAATTTTGTATGATCATAGAAGCATCTATAATTCGTTGGTTCTATAAACTAGAATCTTGGTGGTCTATTCTATTTTAGTTTCATTGTTCCATTTCTTGTTTCCACTTCCCCAATGCATCGTTGGTGTTGGGCAGCCTTCATATCCACATTTCCTCGAGCTCTTTGTTGGTCTTCCATGTAGTTCTTCATGTTGGATCAAGGTCAACCTATGAAGTAGAAGTCTCATTCTTCTGGCACATTGTGTTCTTCTGTCCTTTCTTGATGGTACTGAGAGTTGGGTCATCTAAGGGAATCATTTGTAAATGAAGTAGGGAAGAAATACAAGGAGTTTCAAGATGCAACATTATTTTTAAGTAGAAGTAAGATGAGATAGAGAATTTTATCCTAGGGTCTTCCTATTTCTAATTCCAAACCTAGGGTCTCGATCCTACAGGCAACACTATGCTCTGATACCATTCTGTGATGCCCCGCCTTTTACTAAAGGCAGAACTCCTGTGTATCTGTGCCATTCCCTGGATCAGTAGATAGCACCACAGTACAAAATAAGTAATCATTGCAATAGCATCAATATTACAACGTAAATCCAGTTACATGGGTATTCAACCTTACGAGTACACAGCATAAAGCATAGATTGCAGTGAGCTTCCATCTTCATCAAGTGCCACAGGCAGACGTGTTGGAATGTAAGCTCGAGATCCTACTCCTGGTTCCTTACTCGAAATAAAATCTGCTCGAGACAGATTTTAATAATTCAGAATCGGTGATGAGTTTATTCTGTACATTCCATGTCTAGAGACTCAATTGTCCATAACCGAGGACACGGCTAATCGATTAGATTTAAACACCTTGCAAGGGTTGTGCACTTTCACCTTACGATTCATTTTATGCCCATAGATAAAATGAAACGAGACCTTTTAGAAGGAGAGGGCAACTAACTGGCAAGATCCGCTCCCAACCTATAATTTATCTACCACCATCTTCTCGCACCTAGTTGCACTCCCACATTCTAATCAGTCAAGACAGAGCCCATAATGTCATAAGGCTGCACTAGAAGTACACTAAGCATGGAAGACATAGCCATCTCTTTATTCCTGGGTGGCCATCCACAAGTGTACGCCCAGGCAGCAACTACACGTAGTGTAGCCCCAGGTCGCCACTCAACACCACCGCCTTCATCAAACCAATCCACCCAGGTGTTTCATTTTAGTTGAAGTTCTTAACTTTTCACAAAACACTTTTCAAGTGGTCTTAGCATGGCCTCAAAATTAACAAAGTATTTAGCATCCTATCAGGTGGGGTTTGAGGGATTGCTACACACTACTAGGATCTAAGCATTTGATAAAACAGTTGAGTAAAACACCTATCATGCATACTACAAGAGGTGTACAAACTAATGCATAAGTAAAATGGGTAAGGATCATGTGTGTCACTTGCCTTTTTGAAGATCACGACGTTCCACTTCTCTCAACTAAGCACGTAGCTCTTCGCACAAACTATAGCACAAAAATAGCATACCATAAACAATCCATACAAACACAATCAAACGAATCAAACAATTGAAAGGTGTTTGTTTAACAATTTAGATTTATTTAGATGTTATGATAGAAAGATATGGCAAAGGAAATATGAATTGTGAGATATGAATTTGAGAGCTTAGCTGGGGAAGATCAATATGATTTGAGAGAGAATTGGACTAGGCAAAATGTAATTGATGAAGTTTTTATGCTTTATTAAAGCATATATGAGTTTTAGGAATAGCTCATGTGTAATAAATTACACAAGAGTCAATTTGTGCAACTACAACACTATTGAGTAAATGTGACAACAATTACCCTTGAATAGTATCTATTACACTTGGAAACTAGGCTAGGTTTTAAGAATGCTTAAACTACTCAATTAGCATATTTGCAAGTTGAATAGTTCAATACATGTGAACAAAACTAAGTAGGCATTGGATTGGGACGGTCAAGTGATTGGAAAAGATTGATCCTCCAAGTTTACAATGTAATGATAATAATCCTGGGCTTGGCATAGGTATGAATAGAGTTTAGAATAACTCATGTGAATATATTCACATAGGTATAGAATAGTGCAACAGAACACTACTGAATAAAGTGTGACAACACTTATTCATAATAGTAATAGTTACACATAGGATTGGGTGTGTATGATTGATATTTGAGGACATGGCTCAATGGTTCATTGATCAACATGGTGCATAACACATACTACGGTATGGGTTATAACAACACCATATTATCAAAATCTAGGTTTGAGATGAATTCATATTCTACTCAAGTAGCACAATTGCAATTTGAATATAAATATGAATTAGACAAAATATAATGAGTGATATCTTTATGCTTTATCAAAGCATATTGAATCTTGGAATATCTCATGTGGGTAAATCACATAAGAGACAAAATAGTGCAATAGCAATACTATTGAATAGTTGTGACAACAATTATTCTTAAATAGTATATATTACACTTAAGCTTAGGCTAGGATTCTTATAACATTGAAGTACTCAATTATCTCAAATGCAAATTGAATAGTTCAATGCAAGGCTAAGATTGAGTAGGCATGAATAAATGGCTATAGGTAATGGATATGTATAGATGATGTTTGAATACATGGCTTAAGGTTTCTAATGAGTAAATAGGATTGGGTTAAGTACTATGATGTTGATTTGATTCAATACCATAGTAGCAAAGGTGGAAACTAAGATTGAAAGTATCACACTTTACTCAAATGACACATTTGTAATTTGAATAAGTGGGTACTAAGCAAGATAGGTCTAAGTAAATATGGTCTGGATCAAGATGTTATTTAGATAACATTGATGACTAGGTATGATCATAGGATTTGCTAAAGTAGAAAGGAACATTGCTAAAAGAAATTGTTTTATTCTTATAGTGGAAACTACTCAAATCCTCATATTAGAATTTGAATAATTGTGAAGTGGTTCAAGAAATTATGGGAGTGATGCTACTAGATAGCTTGCAGTAATACAAAGTCACTGCAATTGGAATCATCCCAAAATAGGTTATAGAGATTGAATTATCACCGAAATAGTGATTTGGACAAATTTGAATGCACAAAGTGTGTGCACGTATCAAATTTGGATTTTATTGATCCTATGATGTTCTACATGTTCTGAGGAATCCAGAGACTACAAAATTGTAATTTTTGGATTATCAGAACAAAAGATATGGATTGATTAAGTTAACAGAAGGTTTGATTCCAATTTGAAAATAGTTTCAAATTCAACCCATAAAATATGAATTATTATTGTACTACTGGATTCTAGACTTCCTAAGGATTCCAACGGTATCTTATTTGCAATTTTTGGACTTACAGAAGATTTTATATTGATTTTACAAGATCAGTACAGAATCTGAGATTTGGATTTCGAATTTAAAATCATTTTGACGAGTTTGACTGGGGCAGGCTACGTGTTCTGTTCTGATTGGCCGGTACCTCTTCGGCCGGATCGGCTCTGTGGTGCGTTGGATTAAAAGGGGATTGGATGGATCAGATCTGAGCATACCCCTTCGTCTAAGTGATTTAATCTTAAGCGTTAAAATAGAATCTGACGGCTCTGGTTAGATCTGGAGAAGATCCTCACCTAGGTGGCTAGGTTTCCGGCGAGGTCACCGGAGATGCGGCCAGAGGTGGACGCCGGCGAGCCTCCGGTGAGTTCTGGGCGACGGGGAGGAGGTGACGGGCTCCAGGAGGACGAGGAGATCTCGTTAGTTTGATCTAGGGGGTCAGTCGAGTCCTGCCGCGACACGGAGACGCGACTGGAGGAGCTGGGGCGGACGTGAGCTTCGGGAGCTCGACGATGGCGTTGATCTGCTGCAGATAAGTCGAGTAAAAGGAGTCAGGGAGAGGCGCCTGATCAAAGTGAAGAGGATAGAGGAGAGGAGGGAGACGGGGGCTCACCAGGGGTGGCGAATTTCACCGGAGGTGCTTGCAGATGCCGCAGAGATCGGCGAGCAATTCGAGCAGCCTGGAGGCACAATCTCAAGCAGAAAAGGAGAGAGGCGAGGGAGGAGTGCTGGGGCTTTTATAGCGTTCGAAGGAGGGGGCATTCAATCGTGAGATTTCTGCGTGTAATCACTGGCGTTACCGGCCAGAGAGAAAGGAGGGGATTGCGGGAGGAAGAGGGTATCGATGCTGACATGTGGGCCCACGTGTTAGCGAGGTGTGAGGGAGAGAGATACCGGTTCGGGCGGGGGCGGGAATGGGCCGCGGGCTCGTTTCTCTGCTGGGCCGAACCGTTGCCCCTTGGCCTTTTTCTATTTTTAATTCGTTTTCTTCTTTTCCTTTTTTGATTTCAGATTTGTTTCCAAATCTTTTGCAAAATGATTCAATTCAAATCAAACAAATTCCTAGTGCCTTCAAATAATCACTGCAGTGTTTTAAACCATTAAGGAACATGTTTTCAAAATAAAAGATGTTCTTGAATAAAACTTTATGTGCATAGCATAAAGGTTTTGCTTGCATAAAATAATAGAAATAGAGTTTGAAATCGATTCTTTCTAAAATAGTAAAATAATAGTTTATAAAATAATGATTGGGAAACATACTCAATTATGGTTTGAAAAAGTAACCTTTATTGAATAAAGTAAACTTTGTAAAACAATCTTTTGCAAGCAAGCTTGTGTAAAGCTGAATAGGGTTTGAATAAAGGAAAATGAAAATAACATTTTAATACTTGTTCTTTCTCAAAGAAGTTCTTCAAGAAATAAATAGAGGAATTTAAATAGTTTTCAAACAAAGCTTTCAATTAAACTCAAAAAGTTTTAAATCCTTGTGAAATTTCAATCAATGCACTCAAAACAAAAGCGAAAATTCTCCCCCAAAATTTGATAAAATCCTGGGTCATTACACCACACTCGGCCGCCATGCCCTAGTGAGCAAGCAAATGTTCTCCAGGTTGCCATCCTGTCGAAGTCACCGCATGTCATAGACTGGGTAGTGGCAGATGACTTCGGAGGAGCATCAACTGACAGTCCATAAACTGGCTGCTTCTTCCTCCTTCCAGCTCCTTGAACGGTCCTTTCCATTCTTTTATGAATGATAGCACTAGGCGCCTGACCTGCTTGATATTAATCCAAGAAGTCTTATTAAAGACCAAATTATTTCTATTGATCCACAGACCCCAAAGAGTTGCATAGGTGACTAGATTGAAATGTAGAAACTTTTTATTACACAACCATTTGGAAGCAACTGATTCAAAGTTATCAATCTTGCAAACAAAAACTTTTTCCATGATTGACCAAATTTGTCTAGCAACTATACAATCAAACATAAGGTGTTTGACAGTTTCCAGTTCCTTACACATTTCACATTCCAGAGGTTTCACCATGCCTCTATGTCTAAGATTATCTCTAGTCATGATTTTATTTTGGGAAAACAACCAAAAAACACCTGGATTCTGGGTGGAATTTTCAGCTTCCACACAGCAGGCAGGTAAATGGGTTGAATCCCTCTAAAATTAACCAAGGCGTACATAGAACTAGAAAAATAAATCCCATTAGTTTCATATTGCCAGATGAGTTGGTCATTTTCATCAGTGAATGAGATTGTCTTGGCAATTTCTATTAGCTCTAGCCAATTAATCATCATCTCCTCTGAAAAAATCCTTCTAAAAGTACCTCTATTCTGATCCCCATCCCAGAGATCCCTAATAGTCTGAGTTTGCTGATTAGAAACTATATAAATATCCCAAAATTGGATGGCTAAAGGGGAATTACCAAACCAGATATCTTCCCAAAATTTGATACTTCTACCATCACCTACTTTCCATTTATACCCAACAGCAATAGCCCTAGAAGCCCACATAACACCTTTCCAAAAAGTGGAAGGCTGAATGTCATGACATGAAAGTATATTAGGATTCCTAGTGTTATATTTAGCATCTAACACTCTCCTCCAGAGAGCCCCTTCCCCTTGAATATATCTTTTAATCCAAGATCCTATTAGACACAAGTTTAAGTCCTGAAGGTTTGGAATCCCCATCCCTCCATACTCCTCTTTAAAACACACAGAAGGCCAGTTAGCAAGGTGAATCTTGTGGTTTCCTTCTTCATCATTCCACAAGAAGTTAGCTAATTGAGTATCTAACTGATTAAGGGCCCACTTAGGAAATTTAAAAAAGGATAACAGATATATAGGAATGCTAGAGAGACAAGCTTGGATAAGCACCCTCTTAGCAGCTAAAGACAATAATCTACCTCTCCAACTAGTGATTCTTCTAAGTATACTTTCAATAAGAGGCTGCAAATCTTCCCTCTTAAGCCTATCAAAATGCAAAGGAATGCCTAGGTATTTAACAGGAAAAGCACCCTCCTTACATTGGAAAATTTCAATGAAAGGAAGAAGCTCCCCTGAATCTATGTTTATGGGAATTAACTCACTTTTATGGAAATTAATCCTCATCCCTGAGATTTGTTCAAAGCAAGTTAAGATCCACTTTAAGTTTAGAGCAACTTGTGGATCATCTATTATATTATTAAAACAACTAACAACTGACGGTGTAGATTAGCTCGGCGCAGTCGAAGAAAAAAACAACGGCTAAGATTTAAACGTCCGGCCGGTGTCGATTCCAGTATTCGCATATATGGTATCCTTCTCCATCACGTTTATGAGCAACTACAAAGGAAAGAAAATCTTCCACGATGCGCATATACGGTGTCCTTCTCCATCACGTTTATGAACAGCTACAAAGGAAAGAAAATATTCCATGATGCATATACGTGATTTGTCTTGCAATCGCTCTGATCGATCAACTCTTGGCTGCGGTTAAACCCCACGCTAGGGTTTTGCACGACCTCTCGCCTCTTTTCACTTGTGTGCGCCACCGCCATCTTTTCCATGATCTGAGCTGGATAGTCATCGGCTCATCGCCATGTAAGAGCCCGGGAGATTCTTGGAGATGGTAACTTCTTGATGATTCTGATTGGAGACGAAGATGCTGCGGTTGGTCATCCAGACGCCGAGCGCGGTGTCGTCCGGTGTTGGAATTTTAGCCCTTTATGGCCCAGCCTATAAATAGTAAATCCAATAATTCCTAAATCCTAGAGGCCCATGTGGCCCATTCATGCATGACAAGGGGTGGGACAAATGTTTAGTCCCACCTTGCTAGTTTGGAAGGAGTTGGACCAACATATAAGGTGAGCTCTCCCCCTTGTAGTAAGAGTGTGTGAGAAGAAGGCTCTCTCACGCGCGCTCCTCCTCCTCCTCCGCCGCCCGCCTCACCACGCCTCGCCTCGTCACGACGCGCGCGCGCGCCGTGGTTTGCGGAATGTGCCTCGGTGCCAAGCCTTTCTTTTTGTCACGCATGACTGGACTACGGAACTGAACGGTCACGTGGAAGCTGAAACGATTTGCCTGAGTGGAAAATGAATACGGGACTGTTCGGTTCGTCTTCTGGCTGTTCGTTTCGCCTCCCGCGCTGCCTGTTCACCTCCCTCTATGGCTATAAAAGAAAGGTCGCTCCTCTCTGCGAATACACAACACATAGCCACCACTGCCTACTGCCTCCAAAGCGTTGCGCTGCCTCTCAGTCTTCTCCATCCCGTCTTGCGGTGTGCACCGCGAGCTGGGACAGTAGGCCTCCGGAACCCCGTCTCTTGCGATCCTGTACGGGAGAGAGGCGATAAGGTTTTTGGGGAGCGCTCTGCGCGACTACTGGCGAGTTCTTCATCACGGACGCTCACGAGGACGATGTCTTCCCCAACAAGGACTTCTTCCCCGACATCGACAACCTTTTCGGCGACATGTCTCTCACTGACAACAACACCAATGGCGGTTCTGCTTCCGCACCGGCTCCAACACCGTATGTCTTCCTGATCTTCGCTTATGTGCTTCAGTTTCTCGGACTAGCAATCGATTTAGATATGCTAGACATGCTCTGTTCATATCAATCTCTTGTAAACATGGTTTGTCTGATTTCCATGCTTTCTGCCATATTTTGTTCACTGTTTTCATGGATTAAATCCTTTGGTAAATTGCTGATTTCTCCAACAATCCAAAAACCTTATGCTTTTCATAGGCAATTTTCCCCTGTTGGCTATGTCGCGTCTCTGAAGCCCCCGGTCTTCGAGGGCGTCAACTACAAGAGATGGCGTGCAAGAACCGTCATATGGCTCACAACCATGAGATGCTTTGATGCATCTAAGGGCAAGCCTCAGAAAGAGCTTACTCCTATTGAGGAGAAAGCTTTTGAGGAAGCCGACAACCTCATGAGAGGTGCTGTTATCAGCATTCTTGGCGAGAACATTGTTGACTCGTACCTATCCCTCACTACGGGGAAGGACATGTGGGATGCGCTCGAGGCCAAGTTTGGGGTCTCGGACGCAGGGAGTGAATTGTATGTCATGGAGCAATTCTTTGACTACAAGATGACTTATGAGCGCGGCATTGTTGAGCAGGCTCATGAGATACGGTCCATTGCTAAAGAACTCGAGCAGTTCACGTGTGTGTTACCGGACAAGTTTATTGCCGGAGGCATCATTGCCAAGCTTCCTCCCTCGTGGAGGAATTTTGCTACCTCTTTGAAGCACAAGAGACAGGAGTTTTCTGTCATTGATCTTATTGGGTCTCTTGATGTGGAAGAGATGGCGAGAGCAAAAGACACACGTGCTCGAGGTGCCGAGGGAGGTTCCAGTGCCAATGTGGTACAGAACAAAAACTTCCAATCTTCAAGTCCAAGAACAAGAACAAATTTGATGGCAAAGGAAAGTTTGATGGGAAGAACAAACCATCACAGTCTACCAACTTCAAGAAGAAGACTGATAAGAGGAAAGGAGCATGCCATGTATGTGGCGAACCTGGACATTGGGCACCTAGTTGCCCAAACCGCTTTGACAAGCGTCATGGGAAGAGCGGCAAGACCGCAAATGTTGTCATTGGCGATGCTGAGATGAAGGACTCTGGGTATGGTATACTTCCTACTATCCTTTCAGTTTGTCAGTCTCCTAATTGGTGGATTGACACCGGCGCTAATGTACACGTTTGTTCTGATATTTCCATGTTTTCCTCTTATCAAGTCACAGGGACTTCCTCCGTGTTGATGGGAAATGGCTCTCATGCTACTGTTCGTGGTGTTGGTACGGTCGATCTGAAGTTCACTTCGGGAAAGACCGTGGGGCTGAAGAACGTGCATCATGTTCCCTCAATCAATAAAAATCTTGTTAGCGGATCTTTTCTATGTCGGGACGGCTACAAGATAGTTTTTGAGTCCAATAAATTTGTAGTGTCCAAGTTTGGAAACTTTGTTGGTAAAGGCTATGAGTGCGGGGGCTTGTTCCGCCTATCCTTGTCAGACATTTGTAATAAAGTTGTTAACCATGTTTGCAACGACAGTTTATCAAATGTTTGGCATTCACGACTTTGTCATGTTAATTTTGGTTGTATGACGTGGCTAGCTAAAATGAATTTAATCCCTGAATTCACTATGGTGAAAGGCTCCAAGTGCCAAGTGTGTGTGCAAGCTAAGCAACCTCGCAAGTCTCACACGACTGCAGAGGCAAGAGATTTGGCACCACTAGAGCTTATACATTCAGATCTTTGTGAGATGAATGGTGTCTTGACAAAAGGTGGAAAGAGATACTTCATGACTCTAATTGATGACTCCACTAGATACTGCCATGTGTATCTTCTGAAATCAAAAGATGAGGCTCTGAACTTCTTTAAAATCTATAAAGCCGAAGCGGAAAACCAACTTGATCGAAAGATCAAACATCTTAGGTCTGATCGTGGTGGAGAGTATTTTTCCAACGAGTTTGATTCTTTTTGTGCGGAACATGGTATAATCCATGAGAGGATGCTTCCCTACTCACCTCAGTCAAACGGGGTGGCCGAAAGAAAGAACCGCACTCTAACTGATTTGGTTAACGCCATGTTAGATATGTCGGGTTTTTCTCAGGCATGGTGGGGGGAAGCTATATTGACAGCTTGTCATGTCCTGAACCGAGTTCCCATAAAGAACAAAGAAATTACTCCATTCGAGAAATGGGAGAAGAGAAGGTTAAAACTCTCCTACTTACGGACTTGGGGTTGTTTGGCCAAAGTCAATGTGCCAATTCCCAAGAAGCGCAAGCTTGGACCAAAGACTATTGATTGTGTTTTCCTAGGTTATGCTTTCCATAGCATTGGGTACAGATTCTTGATAGTAAAATCTGAGGTACCCGATATGCTTGTTGGCACGATCATGGAGTCGAATGATGTGACTTTCTTTGAGGATATCTTTCCTATGAAGGATATGCCTAACTCATCGAATCAGGAGATGCTCAATTCATCTAGACAGGAATTAGTTAAAATTCCTGAACCCACCATTCCATTAGAACACTTCAAAAATCCTGTGGAGAATGACGATGAAATTCCTAAAAGGAGCAAAAGACAGAGGACTGCAAAGTCCTTTGGTAATGATTTTATCGTGTATCTTGTGGATGACACTCCTAGTTCTATTTTAGAGGCCAATGCATCTTCGGATGCTGACTATTGGAAGGAAGCCATCCGAAGTGAGATGGATTCCATCTTGGCTAATGGAACTTGGGAGATTGTCGATCGTCCTTATGGGTGTAAACCTGTAGGGTGTAAATGGGTGTTCAAGAAGAAGCTTAGACCTGATGGTACCATTGAAAAGTACAAGGCACGCCTTGTTGCTAAGGGTTATACCTAGAAAGAAGGCGAAGACTTCTTCGATACTTACTCACCTGTGGCCAGATTGACTACCATTCGAGTACTACTTTCCTTGGCTGCCTCACATGGTCTTCTCGTTCATCAAATGGACGTTAAGACGGCTTTCCTAAATGGAGAGTTAGATGAGGAAATCTATATGGATCAGCCGGATGGATTTGTGGTAGATGGTCAAGAAGGAAAGGTGTGCAAGTTGTTGAAGTCTTTGTATGGTCTTAAGCAAGCACCTAAGCAGTGGCATGAAAAGTTTGAGAGAACTTTAACTGTTGTAGGCTTTGTTGTAAATGAGGCTGATAAATGTGTGTACTATCGCCATGGTGGGGGTGAGGGAGTCATCCTATGTCTGTATGTTGATTATATCCTGATATTTGGGACCAATCTTGAAGTCATCAAGGAGGTCAAAGACTTTCTATCTCATTGCTTTGAGATGAAAGATCTAGGAGTGGCTGATGTGATCTTGAACATCAAGCTACTAAAAGATGATAATGGTGGGATAACACTGCTTCAATCTCACTATGTGGGAAAGATCTTGAGTCGTTTTGGGTATAGCGACTGCAAATCTTCTCCTACACCATATGATCCTAGCATGTTGGTTCGAAAGAATCAGGGAGATCCTAAGGATGCTAAGGATCAGCTGAGATACTCTCAGATTATTGGCTCGCTTATGTATTTAGCCAGCGCCACGAGGCCTGATATCTCCTTTGCTGTAAGCAAGTTGAGTCGATTTGTGTCAAATCCTGGAGATGTTCATTGGCAGGCCCTTGAAAGGGTTTTGCGCTATTTGAAAGGCACTGCGAGCTATGGAATTCACTACTCTGGGTACCCAAGGGTATTTGAAGGGTATAGTGACTCAAATTGGATTTCTGATGCTGATGAGACAAAGGCCACGAGTGGTTATGTGTTTACACTTGGTGGTGGCGCTGTTTCTTGGAAGTCTTGCAAGCAGACCATCTTAACAAGGTCAACTATGGAAGCAGAACTCACAGCATAAGACACAGCCACTGTTGAAGCAGAGTGGCTTCGAGAGCTCTTGATGGACTTGCCTGTGGTTGAAAAACCAATACCCGCAATTCCTATGAACTGTGATAATCAAACTGTGATCATCAAAGTAAACAGTTCTAAGGATAACATGAAGTCATCAAGGCATGTGAAGAGGAGATTAAAATATGTCAGAAAAATGAGAAACTCTAGAGTTATTGCATTGGATTACATCCACACATCTAAGAATTTGGCAGATCCCTTCACAAAGGGTCTATCACAAAACGTGATAGATTATGCATCGAAGGAGATGGGTATGAGACCCACAATATGAGTTGTCCACAGTGGTAACCCACTCTATGTGATCGGAGATCCCGTGAATTAGAATTGGGAGAAAAGCTATTGGTCAATTGAGAGGAGAGTATCCCTACTTTGTATAATACCACTCCGTGAAGATGCAGAACTCTCCTAATCTGCAAGGCAGGCTGATTTTATCTTAATGTGTTCTAAGTGGCTTACTTAAGCAGAGATGTTGTCCTGCAGAACATCTTTTGAAGAACACACCTATGTGAGTCTGACTGTTCAACATCGCAGTCTATGAGAGTTGGGTGCTCTTTAACAAACTCATGAAAGGCCTCGGAGTATGACGTATAAGCTCCAAACCGCGGGGAAGTCCCACGGCAGCCCAGTATCAGTCAAGGCTTTGTGTAAAACTAGATTCGCAGAAAACTTGCAGTTCAAGGCCTAGTCCACTGTTCAAGTAGCAGTCTAGTGAAGCATAGAGATCTAGGTGGGATTCTCATAGTTGGTGTTGGCAGTCTCTGTTGTGACTCTCGGGAGAGGGGAGAGTCCTCTTTTATAGGCTCAGGGGTAGTCGAACAGGCCGTGACGTTGAAACGAAAAGTCAGGAATTGAAGTCGAAATTGAATCGTCTCCGCATTCAAGGTCCACTGAGAAAAATGCTTCTGAAACGTGTAGTCGTTCCTCACCGTATCCTTACGTCTTGGCCACACTAGCACACTACGAAGGGTGTAACATATCTATCCTCCTAAGGTCATGGTTTAAAGACGTCGTCCCTCATGTAGGTATGTCTCTCTAGGTGTGTAAAACCAACATCATGAGAGCGAATAATAAGAGTAGTAGGAATGGTGATCAATCCATCCTGCACCCAAATCATTACTTCATACATGGCTCGCAAACCTCGTATTCTAACTCTTGGTCAACCTCACTGGTTTTGCCAAATTTTCTTGAAATGAGAACCTGTGATTCAAATTTAAATTTTTAAAACAAATCTATCGTTCCTTAGCTAGGGTTTTGCGCAAACTCGGTCGTGTGACGTTAACTCTTGAGTTACAAATCCTTCGGCTTGCCTTCTCATTGAGGAATATAATTCATTTAACCAGGTTGTCCTTGGCTCTTACAAGTCCTTACAATATTTATTAAAAGGCAGAAATGGCATACAAGTTCTTCCAAATTGGTTACATCTTGTTGAGTTTCCTCCTTGTATATTGTAGCATCCTTCAGTCGTTCCACGTTACTGAGGTCTTGGAGCACCCTTCTCTAAACACTTATCCGCATAGTGTTCCTTTTGTTTGCACTTGTAACAAGTGATTGCCGAGAGATCCTTCATAACCACTAGTTTGGAGTGGTGTTGTCCATTTCCTCCATTATTATTTCCATTGTCTCCACTATGATGGTCGTTGGAGTGGTTTCCATTGTTTTCACCATTGTGTCTATGGTCATTGAAATTACCATTTCCATAGCCTTCACTGAAGTGGGGTCTCTTGTGGAAATGTTCAGTGTGGTTCCTGCCCTTGTTGAGCTTCCGCTTACGGTTTTCCTCTTTTCTTATGTTGTTGTCCAGAGTAACCGCTTGGTCTAGGAGAGTCTGGTAGTTTGGAGCATAAGCTACTGACAGAGGTATCTTCAGTTCCCCTTTGAGTCCACTGAGAAACTTATCATTCCTCTTGGCATCAGTGTCGATGTCTTCTGGTGCGTACCTTGACAGAGAGTAGAAGTCATCCATGTTCTCCTTTAGTGTCCTATCACCCTGCTTCAGAGTGCGGGACTCATCCTTCTTTAGATTCATAATGTCCGTGGAGATATGAGCATTACGAAAGCCTTCCCTGAAGGAATCCCAGTCCAGACCTTCAATTGGATTGGTGACTTGGTAAGTATCCCACCACATTGCTGCTGGTCCCTCTAGCAGGAGGGCAGTGATTCTAATCTTTTCAGCATCTGTGCACTCGCAGGTAACTAAGTCCTTACTGACTGAACGCAGCCAGTCATCGGCCACTATTGGGTATGTGGCAGATGAAAACTTATTGGGTCTGAGCTTCAGGAAATGAGCTAGTCGGTCAACTTGGGGTGGGGGTGGTGGATTGTTGTTGTTGTTCATGAAGTTGGTGCTTGCTTGGATGAATTGGGTCATCATCTGCATGAGCTGGGCTCGACCTGTGGCTAACTGTTGGACCACATCGTAGAGGTTGTTGATGTTGCTGTTGCTGCTGTGGTTGTCGTTGTTTTCACGGTGAGGCGGCATCTGAGATGGTTTTAGCAAAGGTGAGTAATAGATAGATAGAACTAAAGAAGAAAATTTTTCCTACCCATGCACAAAGAACAAACCATGCAACAAACAAAAATCAAACAATCATTGAACAAATCCTTTTGATAAGTTTTGGAAAACACGCTAACCAAATAATATGGTCATACACCAATTTTGTATGATCATAGAAGCATCTATAATTCGTTGGTTCTATAAACTAGAATCTTGGTGGTCTATTCTATTTTAGTTTCATTGTTCCATTTCTTGTTTCCACTTCCCCAATGCATCGTTGGTGTTGGGCAGCCTTCATATCCACATTTCCTCGAGCTCTTTGTTGGTCTTCCATGTAGTTCTTCATGTTGGATCAAGGTCAACCTATGAAGTAGAAGTCTCATTCTTCTGGCACATTGTGTTCTTCTGTCCTTTCTTGATGGTACTGAGAGTTGGGTCATCTAAGGGAATCATTTGTAAATGAAGTAGGGAAGAAATACAAGGAGTTTCAAGATGCAACATTATTTTTAAGTAGAAGTAAGATGAGATAGAGAATTTTATCCTAGGGTCTTCCTATTTCTAATTCCAAACCTAGGGCCTCGATCCTACAGGCAACACTATGCTCTGATACCATTCTGTGATGCCCCGCCTTTTACTAAAGGCAGAACTCCTGTGTATCTGTGCCATTCCCTGGATCAGTAGATAGCACCACAGTACAAAATAAGTAATCATTGCAATAGCATCAATATTACAACGTAAATCCAGTTACATGGGTATTCAACCTTACGAGTACACAGCATAAAGCATAGATTGCAGTGAGCTTCCATCTTCATCAAGTGCCACAGGCAGACGTGTTGGAATGTAAGCTCGAGATCCTACTCCTGGTTCCTTACTCGAAATAAAATCTGCTCGAGACAGATTTTAATAATTCAGAATCGGTGATGAGTTTATTCTGTACATTCCATGTCTAGAGACTCAATTGTCCATAACCGAGGACACGGCTAATCGATTAGATTTAAACACCTTGCAAGGGTTGTGCACTTTCACCTTACGATTCATTTTATGCCCATAGATAAAATGAAACGAGACCTTTTAGAAGGAGAGGGCAACTAACTGGCAAGATCCGCTCCCAACCTATAATTTATCTACCACCATCTTCTCGCACCTAGTTGCACTCCCACATTCTAATCAGTCAAGACAGAGCCCATAATGTCATAAGGCTGCACTAGAAGTACACTAAGCATGGAAGACATAGCCATCTCTTTATTCCTGGGTGGCCATCCACAAGTGTACGCCCAGGCAGCAACTACACGTAGTGTAGCCCCAGGTCGCCACTCAACACCACCGCCTTCATCAAACCAATCCACCCAGGTGTTTCATTTTAGTTGAAGTTCTTAACTTTTCACAAAACACTTTTCAAGTGGTCTTAGCATGGCCTCAAAATTAACAAAGTATTTAGCATCCTATCAGGTGGGGTTTGAGGGATTGCTACACACTACTAGGATCTAAGCATTTGATAAAACAGTTGAGTAAAACACCTATCATGCATACTACAAGAGGTGTACAAACTAATGCATAAGTAAAATGGGTAAGGATCATGTGTGTCACTTGCCTTTTTGAAGATCACGACGTTCCACTTCTCTCAACTAAGCACGTAGCTCTTCGCACAAACTATAGCACAAAAATAGCATACCATAAACAATCCATACAAACACAATCAAACGAATCAAACAATTGAAAGGTGTTTGTTTAACAATTTAGATTTATTTAGATGTTATGATAGAAAGATATGGCAAAGGAAATATGAATTGTGAGATATGAATTTGAGAGCTTAGCTGGGGAAGATCAATATGATTTGAGAGAGAATTGGACTAGGCAAAATGTAATTGATGAAGTTTTTATGCTTTATTAAAGCATATATGAGTTTTAGGAATAGCTCATGTGTAATAAATTACACAAGAGTCAATTTGTGCAACTACAACACTATTGAGTAAATGTGACAACAATTACCCTTGAATAGTATCTATTACACTTGGAAACTAGGCTAGGTTTTAAGAATGCTTAAACTACTCAATTAGCATATTTGCAAGTTGAATAGTTCAATACATGTGAACAAAACTAAGTAGGCATTGGATTGGGACGGTCAAGTGATTGGAAAAGATTGATCCTCCAAGTTTACAATGTAATGATAATAATCCTGGGCTTGGCATAGGTATGAATAGAGTTTAGAATAACTCATGTGAATATATTCACATAGGTATAGAATAGTGCAACAGAACACTACTGAATAAAGTGTGACAACACTTATTCATAATAGTAATAGTTACACATAGGATTGGGTGTGTATGATTGATATTTGAGGACATGGCTCAATGGTTCATTGATCAACATGGTGCATAACACATACTACGGTATGGGTTATAACAACACCATATTATCAAAATCTAGGTTTGAGATGAATTCATATTCTACTCAAGTAGCACAATTGCAATTTGAATATAAATATGAATTAGACAAAATATAATGAGTGATATCTTTATGCTTTATCAAAGCATATTGAATCTTGGAATATCTCATGTGGGTAAATCACATAAGAGACAAAATAGTGCAATAGCAATACTATTGAATAGTTGTGACAACAATTATTCTTAAATAGTATATATTACACTTAAGCTTAGGCTAGGATTCTTATAACATTGAAGTACTCAATTATCTCAAATGCAAATTGAATAGTTCAATGCAAGGCTAAGATTGAGTAGGCATGAATAAATGGCTATAGGTAATGGATATGTATAGATGATGTTTGAATACATGGCTTAAGGTTTCTAATGAGTAAATAGGATTGGGTTAAGTACTATGATGTTGATTTGATTCAATACCATAGTAGCAAAGGTGGAAACTAAGATTGAAAGTATCACACTTTACTCAAATGACACATTTGTAATTTGAATAAGTGGGTACTAAGCAAGATAGGTCTAAGTAAATATGGTCTGGATCAAGATGTTATTTAGATAACATTGATGACTAGGTATGATCATAGGATTTGCTAAAGTAGAAAGGAACATTGCTAAAAGAAATAGTTTTATTCTTATAGTGGAAACTACTCAAATCCTCATATTAGAATTTGAATAATTGTGAAGTGGTTCAAGAAATTATGGGAGTGATGCTACTAGATAGCTTGCAGTAATACAAAGTCACTGCAATTGGAATCATCCCAAAATAGGTTATAGAGATTGAATTATCACCGAAATAGTGATTTGGACAAATTTGAATGCACAAAGTGTGTGCACGTATCAAATTTGGATTTTATTGATCCTATGATGTTCTACATGTTCTGAGGAATCCAGAGACTACAAAATTGTAATTTTTGGATTATCAGAACAAAAGATATGGATTGATTAAGTTAACAGAAGGTTTGATTCCAATTTGAAAATAGTTTCAAATTGAACCCATAAAATATGAATTATTATTGTACTACTGAATTCTAGACTTCCTAAGGATTCCAACGGTATCTTATTTGCAATTTTTGGACTTACAGAAGATTTTATATTGATTTTACAAGATCAGTACAGAATCTGAGATTTGGATTTCGAATTTAAAATCATTTTGACGAGTTTGACTGGGGCAGGCTACGTGTTCTGTTCTGATTGGCCGGTACCTCTTCGGCCGGATCGGCTCTGTGGTGCGTTGGATTAAAAGGGGATTGGATGGATCAGATCTGAGCATACCCCTTCGTCTAAGTGATTTAATCTTAAGCGTTAAAATAGAATCTGACGGCTCTGGTTAGATCTGGAGAAGATCCTCACCTAGGTGGCTAGGTTTCCGGCGAGGTCACCGGAGATGCGGCCAGAGGTGGACGCCGGCGAGCCTCCGATGAGTTCTGGGCGACGGGGAGGAGGTGACGGGCTCCAGGAGGACGAGGAGATCTCGTTAGTTTGATCTAGGGGGTCAGTCGAGTCCTGCCGCGACACGGAGACGCGACTGGAGGAGCTGGGGCGGACGTGAGCTTCGGGAGCTCGACGATGGCGTTGATCTGCTGCAGATAAGTCGAGTAAAAGGAGTCAGGGAGAGGCGCCTGATCAAAGTGAAGAGGATAGAGGAGAGGAGGGAGACGGGGGCTCACCAGGGGTGGCGAATTTCACCGGAGGTGCTTGCAGATGCCGCAGAGATCGGCGAGCAATTCGAGCAGCCTGGAGGCACAATCTCAAGCAGAAAAGGAGAGAGGCGAGGGAGGAGTGCTGGGGCTTTTATAGCGTTCGAAGGAGGGGGCATTCAATCGTGAGATTTCTGCGTGTAATCACTGGCGTTACCGGCCAGAGAGAAAGGAGGGGATTGCGGGAGGAAGAGGGTATCGATGCTGACATGTGGGCCCACGGTTCGGGCGGGGGCGGGAATGGGCCGCGGGCTCGTTTCTCTGCTGGGCCGAACCGTTGCCCCTTGGCCTTTTTCTATTTTTAATTCGTTTTCTTCTTTTCCTTTTTTGATTTCAGATTTGTTTCCAAATCTTTTGCAAAATGATTCAATTCAAATCAAACAAATTCCTAGTGCCTTCAAATAATCACTGCAGTGTTTTAAACCATTAAGGAACATGTTTTCAAAATAAAAGATGTTCTTGAATAAAACTTTATGTGCATAGCATAAAGGTTTTGCTTGCATAAAATAATAGAAATAGAGTTTGAAATCGATTCTTTCTAAAATAGTAAAATAATAGTTTATAAAATAATGATTGGGAAACATACTCAATTATGGTTTGAAAAAGTAACCTTTATTGAATAAAGTAAACTTTGTAAAACAATCTTTTGCAAGCAAGCTTGCGTAAAGCTGAATAGGGTTTGAATAAAGGAAAATGAAAATAACATTTTAATACTTGTTCTTTCTCAAAGAAGTTCTTCAAGAAATAAATAGAGGAATTTAAATAGTTTTCAAACAAAGCTTTCAATTAAACTCAAAAAGTTTTAAATCCTTGTGAAATTTCAATCAATGCACTCAAAACAAAAGCGAAAATTCTCCCCCAAAATTTGATAAAATCCTGGGTCGTTACACCACACTCGGCCGCCATGCCCCAGTGAGCAAGCAAATGTTCTCCAGGTTGCCATCCTGTCGAAGTCACCGCATGTCATAGACTGGGTAGTGGCAGATGACTTCGGAGGAGCATCAACTGACAGTCCATAAACTGGCTGCTTCTTCCTCCTTCCAGCTCCTTGAACGGTCCTTTCCATTCTTTTATGAATGATAGCACTAGGCGCCTGACCTGCTTGATATTAATCCAAGAAGTCTTATTAAAGACCAAATTATTTCTATTGATCCACAGACCCCAAAGAGTTGCATAGGTGACTAGATTGAAATGTAGAAACTTTTTATTACACAACCATTTGGAAGCAACTGATTCAAAGTTATCAATCTTGCAAACAAAAACTTTTTCCATGATTGACCAAATTTGTCTAGCAACTATACAATCAAACATAAGGTGTTTGACAGTTTCCAGTTCCTTACACATTTCACATTCCAGAGGTTTCACCATGCCTCTATGTCTAAGATTATCTCTAGTCATGATTTTATTTTGGGAAAACAACCAAAAAACACCTGGATTCTGGGTGGAATTTTCAGCTTCCACACAGCAGGCAGGTAAATGGGTTGAATCCCTCTAAAATTAACCAAGGCATACATAGAACTAGAAAAATAAATCCCATTAGTTTCATATTGCCAGATGAGTTGGTCATTTTCATTAGTGAATGAGATTGTCTTGGCAAATTCTATTAGCTCTAGCCAATTAATCATCATCTCCTCTGAAAAAATCCTTCTAAAAGTACCTCTATTCTGATCCCCATCCCAGAGATCCCTAATAGTCTGAGTTTGCTGATTAGAAACTATATAAATATCCCAAAATTGGATGGCTAAAGGGGAATTACCAAACCAGATATCTTCCCAAAATTTGATACTTCTACCATCACCTACTTTCCATTTATACCCAACAGCAATAGCCCTAGAAGCCCACATAACACCTTTCCAAAAAGTGGAAGGCTGAATGTCATGACATGAAAGTATATTAGGATTCCTAGTGTTATATTTAGCATCTAACACTCTCCTCCAGAGAGCCCCTTCCCCTTGAATATATCTTTTAATCCAAGATCCTATTAGACACAAGTTTAAGTCCTGAAGGTTTGGAATCCCCATCCCTCCATACTCCTCTTTAAAACACACAGAAGGCCAGTTAGCAAGGTGAATCTTGTGGTTTCCTTCTTCATCATTCCACAAGAAGTTAGCTAATTGAGTATCTAACTGATTAAGGGCCCACTTAGGAAATTTAAAAAAGGATAACAGATATATAGGAATGCTAGAGAGACAAGCTTGGATAAGCACCCTCTTAGCAGCTAAAGACAATAATCTACCTCTCCAACTAGTGATTCTTCTAAGTATACTTTCAATAAGAGGCTGCAAATCTTCCCTCTTAAGCCTATCAAAATGCAAAGGAATGCCTAGGTATTTAACAGGAAAAGCACCCTCCTTACATTGGAAAATTTCAATGAAAGGAAGAAGCTCCCCTGAATCTATGTTTATGGGAATTAACTCACTTTTATGGAAATTAATCCTCATCCCTGAGATTTGTTCAAAGCAAGTTAAGATCCACTTTAAGTTTAGAGCAACTTGTGGATCATCTATTATATTATTAAAACAACTAACAACTGACGGTGTAGATTAGCTCGGCGCAGTCGAAGAAAAAAACAACGGCTAAGATTTAAACGTCCGGCCGGTGTCGATTCCAGTATTCGCATATATGGTATCCTTCTCCATCACGTTTATGAGCAACTACAAAGGAAAGAAAATCTTCCACGATGCGCATATACGGTGTCCTTCTCCATCACGTTTATGAACAGCTACAAAGGAAAGAAAATATTCCATGATGCATATACGTGATTTGTCTTGCAATCGCTCTGATCGATCAACTCTTGGCTGCGGTTAAACCCCACGCTAGGGTTTTGCACGACCTCTCGCCTCTTTTCACTTGTGTGCGCCACCGCCATCTTTTCCATGATCTGAGCTGGATAGTCATCGGCTCATCGCCATGTAAGAGCCCGGGAAATTCTTGGAGATGGTAACTTCTTGATGATTCTGATTGGAGACGAAGATGCTGCGGTTGGTCATCCAGACGCCGAGCGCGGTGTCGTCCGGTGTTGGAATTTTAGCCCTTTATGGCCCAGCCTATAAATAGTAAATCCAATAATTCCTAAATCCTAGAGGCCCATGTGGCCCATTCATGCATGACAAGGGGTGGGACAAATGTTTAGTCCCACCTTGCTAGTTTGGAAGGAGTTGGACCAACATATAAGGTGAGCTCTCCCCCTTGTAGTAAGAGTGTGTGAGAAGAAGGCTCTCTCACGCGCGCTCCTCCTCCTCCTCCGCCGCCCGCCTCACCACGCCTCGCCTCGTCACGACGCGCGCGCGCGCCGTGGTTTGCGGAATGTGCCTCGGTGCCGAGCCTTTCTTTTTGTCACGCATGACTGGACTACGGAACTGAACGGTCACGTGGAAGCTGAAACGATTTGCCTGAGTGGAAAATGAATACGGGACTGTTCGGTTCGTCTTCTGGCTGTTCGTTTCGCCTCCCGCGCTGCCTGTTCACCTCCCTCTATGGCTATAAAAGAAAGGTCGCTCCTCTCTGCGAATACACAACACATAGCCACCACTGCCTACTGCCTCCAAAGCGTTGCGCTGCCTCTCAGTCTTCTCCATCCCGTCTTGCGGCGTGCACCGCGAGCTGGGACAGTAGGCCTCCGGAACCCCGTCTCTTGCGATCCTGTACGGGAGAGAGGCGATAAGGTTTTTGGGGAGCGCTCTGCGCGACTACTGGCGAGTTCTTCATCACGGACGCTCACGAGGACGATGTCTTCCCCAACGAGGACTTCTTCCCCGACATCGACAACCTTTTCGGCGACATGTCTCTCACTGACAACAACACCAATGGCGGTTCTGCTTCCGCACCGGCTCCAACACCGTATGTCTTCCTGATCTTCGCTTATGTGCTTCAGTTTCTCGGACTAGCAATCGATTTAGATATGCTAGACATGCTCTGTTCATATCAATCTCTTGTAAACATGGTTTGTCTGATTTCCATGCTTTCTGCCATATTTTGTTCACTGTTTTCATGGATTAAATCCTTTGGTAAATTGCTGATTTCTCCAACAATCCAAAAACCTTATGCTTTTCATAGGCAATTTTCCCCTGTTGGCTATGCCGCGTCTCTGAAGCCCCCGGTCTTCGAGGGCGTCAACTACAAGAGATGGCGTGCAAGAACCGTCATATGGCTCACAACCATGAGATGCTTTGATGCATCTAAGGGCAAGCCTCAGAAAGAGCTTACTCCTATTGAGGAGAAAGCTTTTGAGGAAGCCGACAACCTCATGAGAGGTGCTGTTATCAGCATTCTTGGCGAGAACATTGTTGACTCGTACCTATCCCTCACTACGGGGAAGGACATGTGGGATGCGCTCGAGGCCAAGTTTGGGGTCTCGGACGCAGGGAGTGAATTGTATGTCATGGAGCAATTCTTTGACTACAAGATGACTTATGAGCGCGGCATTGTTGAGCAGGCTCATGAGATACGGTCCATTGCTAAAGAACTCGAGCAGTTCACGTGTGTGTTACCGGACAAGTTTATTGCCGGAGGCATCATTGCCAAGCTTCCTCCCTCGTGGAGGAATTTTGCTACCTCTTTGAAGCACAAGAGACAGGAGTTTTCTGTCATTGATCTTATTGGGTCTCTTGATGTGGAAGAGATGGCGAGAGCAAAAGACACACGTGCTCGAGGTGCCGAGGGAGGTTCCAGTGCCAATGTGGTACAGAACAAAAACTTCCAATCTTCAAGTCCAAGAACAAGAACAAATTTGATGGCAAAGGAAAGTTTGATGGGAAGAACAAACCATCACAGTCTACCAACTTCAAGAAGAAGACTGATAAGAGGAAAGGAGCATGCCATGTATGTGGCGAACCTGGACATTGGGCACCTAGTTGCCCAAACCGCTTTGACAAGCGTCATGGGAAGAGCGGCAAGACCGCAAATGTTGTCATTGGCGATGCTGAGATGAAGGACTCTGGGTATGGTATACTTCCTACTATCCTTTCAGTTTGTCAGTCTCCTAATTGGTGGATTGACACCGGCGCTAATGTACACGTTTGTTCTGATATTTCCATGTTTTCCTCTTATCAAGTCACAGGGACTTCCTCCGTGTTGATGGGAAATGGCTCTCATGCTACTGTTCGTGGTGTTGGTACGGTCGATCTGAAGTTCACTTCGGGAAAGACCGTGGGGCTGAAGAACGTGCATCATGTTCCCTCAATCAATAAAAATCTTGTTAGCGGATCTTTTCTATGTCGGGACGGCTACAAGATAGTTTTTGAGTCCAATAAATTTGTAGTGTCCAAGTTTGGAAACTTTGTTGGTAAAGGCTATGAGTGCGGGGGCTTGTTCCGCCTATCCTTGTCAGACATTTGTAATAAAGTTGTTAACCATGTTTGCAACGACAGTTTATCAAATGTTTGGCATTCACGACTTTGTCATGTTAATTTTGGTTGTATGACGTGGCTAGCTAAAATGAATTTAATCCCTGAATTCACTATGGTGAAAGGCTCCAAGTGCCAAGTGTGTGTGCAAGCTAAGCAACCTCGCAAGTCTCACACGACTGCAGAGGCAAGAGATTTGGCACCACTAGAGCTTATACATTCAGATCTTTGTGAGATGAATGGTGTCTTGACAAAAGGTGGAAAGAGATACTTCATGACTCTAATTGATGACTCCACTAGATACTGCCATGTGTATCTTCTGAAATCAAAAGATGAGGCTCTGAACTTCTTTAAAATCTATAAAGCCGAAGCGGAAAACCAACTTGATCGAAAGATCAAACATCTTAGGTCTGATCGTGGTGGAGAGTATTTTTCCAACGAGTTTGATTCTTTTTGTGCGGAACATGGTATAATCCATGAGAGGATGCTTCCCTACTCACCTCAGTCAAACGGGGTGGCCGAAAGAAAGAACCGCACTCTAACTGATTTGGTTAACGCCATGTTAGATATGTCGGGTTTTTCTCAGGCATGGTGGGGGGAAGCTATATTGACAGCTTGTCATGTCCTGAACCGAGTTCCCATAAAGAACAAAGAAATTACTCCATTCGAGAAATGGGAGAAGAGAAGGTTAAAACTCTCCTACTTACGGACTTGGGGTTGTTTGGCCAAAGTCAATGTGCCAATTCCCAAGAAGCGCAAGCTTGGACCAAAGACTATTGATTGTGTTTTCCTAGGTTATGCTTTCCATAGCATTGGGTACAGATTCTTGATAGTAAAATCTGAGGTACCCGATATGCTTGTTGGCACGATCATGGAGTCGAATGATGTGACTTTCTTTGAGGATATCTTTCCTATGAAGGATATGCCTAACTCATCGAATCAGGAGATGCTCAGTTCATCTAGACAGGAATTAGTTAAAATTCCTGAACCCACCATTCCGTTAGAACACTTCAAAAATCCTGTGGAGAATGACGATGAAATTCCTAAAAGGAGCAAAAGACAGAGGACTGCAAAGTCCTTTGGTAATGATTTTATCGTGTATCTTGTGGATGACACTCCTAGTTCTATTTTAGAGGCCAATGCATCTTCGGATGCTGACTATTGGAAGGAAGCCATCCGAAGTGAGATGGATTCCATCTTGGCTAATGGAACTTGGGAGATTGTCGATCGTCCTTATGGGTGTAAACCTGTAGGGTGTAAATGGGTGTTCAAGAAGAAGCTTAGACCTGATGGTACCATTGAAAAGTACAAGGCACGCCTTGTTGCTAAGGGTTATACCCAGAAAGAAGGCGAAGACTTCTTCGATACTTACTCACCTGTGGCCAGATTGACTACCATTCGAGTACTACTTTCCTTGGCTGCCTCACATGGTCTTCTCGTTCATCAAATGGACGTTAAGACGGCTTTCCTAAATGGAGAGTTAGATGAGGAAATCTATATGGATCAGCCGGATGGATTTGTGGTAGATGGTCAAGAAGGAAAGGTGTGCAAGTTGTTGAAGTCTTTGTATGGTCTTAAGCAAGCACCTAAGCAGTGGCATGAAAAGTTTGAGAGAACTTTAACTGCTGTAGGCTTTGTTGTAAATGAGGCTGATAAATGTGTGTACTATCGCCATGGTGGGGGTGAGGGAGTCATCCTATGTCTGTATGTTGATTATATCCTGATATTTGGGACCAATCTTGAAGTCATCAAGGAGGTCAAAGACTTTCTATCTCATTGCTTTGAGATGAAAGATCTAGGAGTGGCTGATGTGATCTTGAACATCAAGCTACTAAAAGATGATAATGGTGGGATAACACTGCTTCAATCTCACTATGTGGAAAAGATCTTGAGTCGTTTTGGGTATATCGACTGCAAATCTTCTCCTACACCATATGATCCTAGCATGTTGGTTCGAAAGAATCAGGGAGATCCTAAGGATGCTAAGGATCAGCTGAGATACTCTCAGATTATTGGCTCGCTTATGTATTTAGCCAGCGCCACGAGGCCTGATATCTCCTTTGCTGTAAGCAAGTTGAGTCGATTTGTGTCAAATCCTGGAGATGTTCATTGGCAGGCCCTTGAAAGGGTTTTGCGCTATTTGAAAGGCACTGCGAGCTATGGAATTCACTACTCTGGGTACCCAAGGGTATTTGAAGGGTATAGTGACTCAAATTGGATTTCTGATGCTGATGAGACAAAGGCCACGAGTGGTTATGTGTTTACACTTGGTGGTGGAGCTGTTTCTTGGAAGTCTTGCAAGCAGACCATCTTAACAAGGTCAACTATGGAAGCAGAACTCACAGCATAAGACACAGCCACTGTTGAAGCAGAGTGGCTTCGAGAGCTCTTGATGGACTTGCCTGTGGTTGAAAAACCAATACCCGCAATTCCTATGAACTGTGATAATCAAACTGTGATCATCAAAGTAAACAGTTCTAAGGATAACATGAAGTCATCAAGGCATGTGAAGAGGAGATTAAAATATGTCAGAAAAATGAGAAACTCTAGAGTTATTGCGTTGGATTACATCCACACATCTAAGAATTTGGCAGATCCCTTCACAAAGGGTCTATCACAAAACGTGATAGATTATGCATCGAAGGAGATGGGTATGAGACCCACAATATGAGTTGTCCACAGTGGTAACCCACTCTATGTGATCGGAGATCCCGTGAATTAGAATTGGGAGAAAAGCTATTGGTCAATTGAGAGGAGAGTATCCCTACTTTGTATAATACCACTCCGTGAAGATGCAGAACTCTCCTAATCTGCAAGGCAGGCTGATTTTATCTTAATGTGTTCTAAGTGGCTTACTTAAGCAGAGATGTTGTCCTGCAGAACATCTTTTGAAGAACACACCTATGTGAGTCTGACTGTTCAACATCGCAGTCTATGAGAGTTGGGTGCTCTTTAACAAACTCATGAAAGGCCTCGGAGTATGACGTATAAGCTCCAAACCGCGGGGAAGTCCCACGGCAGCCCAGTATCAGTCAAGGCTTTGTGTAAAACTAGATTCGCAGAAAACTTGCAGTTCAAGGCCTAGTCCACTGTTCAAGTAGCAGTCTAGTGAAGCATAGAGATCTAGGTGGAAGTTCAACTTAACAGTCTCCACTGCAGCACTGGTATATAAACAATGTTTTGGAACCTAAGGCAACTTTATGTGCCTCTAGGATCTGGTGGGGGATTGTTGGAATTTTAGCCCTTTATGGCCCAGCCTATAAATAGTAAATCCAATAACTCCTAAATCCTAGAGGCCCATGTGGCCCATTCATGCATGACAAGGGGTGGGACAAATGTTTAGTCCCACCTTGCTAGTTTGGAAGGAGTTGGACGAACATATAAGGTGAGCTCTCCCCCTTGTGGTAAGAGTGTGTGAGAAGAAGGCTCTCTCACGCGCGCTCCTCCTCCTCCTCCACCGCCCGCCTCGTCACGACGCGCGCGCGCGCCGCGGTTTGCGGAATGTGCCTCGGTGCCGAGCCTTTCTTTTTGTCACGCATGACTGGACTACGGAACTGAACGGTCACGTGGAAAATGAATACGAGACTGTTCGGTTCGTCTTCTGGCTATTCGTTTCGCCTCCCACGCTGCCTGTTCGCCTCCCTCTGTGGTTATAAAAGAGAGGTCGCTCCTCTCTGCGAATACACAACACATAGCCACCACTGCCTACTGCCTCCAAAGCGTTGCGCTGCCTCTCAGTCTTCTCCATCCCGTCTTGTGGCGTGCACCGCGAGCTGGGACAGTAGGCCTCCGGAACCCCGTCTCTTGCGATCCTGTACGGGAGAGAGGCGATAAGGTTTTTGGGGAGCGCTCTGCGCGACTACTGGCGAGTTCTTCATCACGGACGCTCACGAGGACGACGTCTTCCCCAACGAGGACTTCTTCCCCGACATCGACAACCTTTTCGGCGACATGTCTCTCACTGACGACAACACCAACGGCGGTTCTGCTTCCGCATCGGCTCCAACACCGTATGTCTTCCTGATCTTCGCTTATGTGCTTCAGTTTCTCGGACTAGCAATCGATTTAGATATGCTAGACATGCTCTGTTCATATCAATCTCTTGTAAACATGGTTTGTCTGATTTCCATGCTTTCTGCCATATTTTGTTCACTGTTTTCATGGATTAAATCCTTTGGTAAATTGCTGATTTCTCCAACATAGGCATGACGTGGGTCATCAACGCTGCTTGATATCCGCTGCTTAGTTGTAAACTTGCCCTGTGTGGCAATATCAGTCTTGGTCATGTGACCAATTGTAAGACTATTATATTCGATACTGTAATGGATGATGTAACTTTGATATCAGCTCGGTTATGTGGACTCACGACATACTGATCATGGGATTGTGAGTTATATGCATAACGGGAATCCCAGAGTGGTAAACCGGGGTCCCCACAAACCACACAAATCCTGGGTTAACAGCCAGGTGTGTAGACCTGAGTAGTCCATGTCCTTAGTGTTTCTAAACAAATTTTATTTAATTCAGAAATGGTGATGAGACTCAAATTGTCCATATCCGGGGACACGGCTAATCGATTAGTTTTACACCCTGCAGGGGTTGTGCACTTTCACCTTAAGACTCATTTTACGCCCATCTTATATTTACTAATTGGAGGCACCGTACAAGGCTCCACATTAATCCTCACACTGTAACAAAATTTGGCCGTCCGATCATGTTACTAGCCATCCATGTCCGTAAGATCAATAGATCTCTTCCCACAACACGCACGCCTCCCCTGGTGTCCTGGATAATCTAGATACCTACCCTACCACGTCTTCCTGTTGGAGCGGCTCTCGCCGTGGCGCCGTTTCCTGCAGTCTTTTTGATCCTACCTTCTCAAGCTCTCCTCACGTCCTATGCGAGATCAAATCGGAGGCAAACAAGTCAGATAAGAATCTGAAGGAACAACATACTGGCATATGTCATGGCAAGATTCTGGCATCTAGATGCTTCTCCTGCACTAGCCGTAAGTCCCATGCCTACCACAAGTTATTGCGGACTTGCAGCCACGGTGTCCAACAATCTCTTCGATCAAGCTGCACCACTTGCAGCGGCTGAGGTAGTTGTGAGGCGGACTCGCAGCCACGGTGTCCAACAATCTCTTCGATCAAGCTGCACCACTTGCAGCGGCTGAGGTAGCTGTGAGGTTTCAAGGGGACACGGTCACACAGAGCTCGGTAATACTTCTCATATCATTGTTGGATATTGCAGGTCATGTGTTTGACACATTGATTCTTTGGCATCGAAAGTGCTGTTGTGTGGCTTGCTACAGGCCTTCACTCATAATTTTTTAGTTAATAGGAGTAGTAAATATTAGGAACTATGATGCAGTATTAATTCATTAGCACTTCCGATCTATTCATGTCTTACTTCTATACGTTTAATGTTGGCAGAATTTGGTTATTCATGCAGTCACAAGGTGCACTGATAGATGATTGCAGAGCAGCAAAGGCAAACTATGTTTTAGATTTGATACATTTAACTGCAGGTATTGTATAGGTATGCTTCAGTATAATGTTATGTCGATGGGTTACTTTAGCAAACTTTATATGCCAATCATGGTCTCCATCTCTTTAGATTTTGCAGAGCTTTAACACGTATGTGCCAATCTACCACTGTGAGCCTCCTAGAACTGTGTCCAAACCTAAGAAATTTTGCAGTTCTTCCTCGCCATAATAGTCGCGCCTTTCATATGATGCTTACTATAATTTTCTATGCAGAGCTTTAACACGTATGTGCCAATCTACCATTGTTGTGATCTGTGCTCGGAATATGTAAGGGCTAAAGGTCAATAGATTAAGGCCTCCGCAGAACTTATGTCCCGTGGTTCCCTAACAATGCAACTAAGCAATGTGTTATAGGAAGAGGCTGGAGACAACTCATTTTAAGAAAATAGGATGTGTGACCGCCATTGTCGGAAACCGGCTGGTGTGAGATATTACAGAGAGCAGGCGAGGATGTCTAGGCGGCCGACGACATGTCAGAAGGCCAACAGAAGTAGAACCCACCATCGTATGTCAGCCAATGATACACGGGTGACATCAACTCATTTTTCACTCACTCTGGATTCATACATGGCAATTTTCTTTGTAATTTTCCACCTGACATCCTGATACGCTGATACTCATGCATATCTCAATGTCTTGCCGTGAAAACTGGACAGATGCTCACTCTTCTACTGTAGTGTTTGCAAATGCTTCACCCAAAAGTTCCAGTCTATAGCGTTTTCTCTTATCACCATCTTGCAGATTATCTATGTTTGTCATTTGATGAATGCAGTTTGTATGGCTTTTATCATCACCTTTAGCTGGCTCATTGTCAAATCAGCACTTGCAATTATTTTAACTATCTAGCATCTGTTCATCACTGATTTCTCTCAATTTTATAGCGCTTCCAAGAAATAGGTCACGGTGACCACTTCCAAGCATGACGACATATGTTCAGTTAATTTCTTTTACCTTTGTTTTAGTTTGTGAGGCATCTGTGGAAACATACCCATCGATTTTGCATTAGCTCACTCAAGAGAATAAGGTGTTTAAATCCCCTCCTCCTTATCTTATATACTTTTGTTTAGTTAATACAAAATTCCATGGCAATAATAAATATGTAAGATAAATGTTGTCTACATTTTATTCAAGTTGTGCATTTCCATATTATTTTTAGAATACATATTAATCAAAAAAGATTTACAATTCCGAAGGAGGGTGTACAAAACATTACAATTATGTGTGGCACAGGATAGTTAGAGCTCGGAGCATCGCAAAGTAATCTAACCTATAATGTGAAACTAACTATTACGTGGTTATGAAGTCACCTCTCAAAAAGAACTCTCTGGCCCCGTATAGTTTAAAAGAAAAAGGATTCCTGGACAAAAAGTAGTGCATGGAACTTCCTATAATCTATGATTTTCCTTAAAAAATTACTAGCCCGTGCTGTGGCACGGGTTGACGACTAGTACATAAAATGAGACAAGACCTTTCAGAAGGAGCATTCAACCATCCAGATCTGACCGTGCCCAAAATACCACCCTCTATCATCACACATGGATGAACCCTTGATGTCTACGCACTTCTATTCTTGTAGACACTTGTTGGGCCTCCAAGTGCAGAGGTTTGTAGAGCAGCAGCAAGTTTCCCTTAAGTGAATCACCCAAGGTTTATCGAACTCAGGGAGGAAGAGGTCAAAGCTATCCCTCTCAAGCAACCCTGCAATTACGATATAGAAAGTCTCTTGTGTCCCCAACACACCCAATACACTTGTCAGATGTATAGGTGCACTAGTTCGGCGAAGAGATAGTAAAATACAAGTGGTATGGATGATTATAAGTAGTAAACACGATCTGGAATAAAAATGGCAGCAAGCAAACATGTAACAAAATAGCAAGTAAACTGTGTGCAAAGCTTGGAAACAAGGCCTAGGGATCATACTTTCACTAGTGGACACACTCCCAACAATATAACATGAATGAACAAATAAATAACTTCCCTCCACTATGGTACTCTGAGTTACTCTCCTATTGAACAACACTAATCATTGTGTAGTGGCTACAGAAGCACCCCTTAAAGTTCATCAAGTACTTGACAAACACCACTTATAGAGATATCCAAATCAAAGCACAACTCAAGATAGATATCATTGCAACTTAGACCAAGTACTAACACGGTGCATGTAACATCCCATGCTTGTTAAATAAATAAAGCATTTGTCATCATCATTGCATGCATTTATTTTGCACTTGAGAAAAATTTGAATTAAAATCAAAGAAGAAAAACCCTAACATGTGCAACTTTTCTTTATTCGAAATGCTCTCAAAATGTTTTCAAAGTTTGCAAATAAAATTTGTGAAGCTTCTACTATTTCTCTAAAAAGCCCCTGCCAAATTTTAGAATTTCTGCACACCATTTAAACTACAAATTATTGCAAAGTGTGCAGTTTCTATTTTTTCCCTGGAATCTTTCAAACCCTAGGGGGTTCTCTGCAAAATCTTCTTCTTCTTCCAGTAGGCAGAGCACTTGCGTGTCCTGCGCAGGGCTGCCGGCGAGCCACGTCCTGCTTGCCGCCTTGAGGATGAGAAGAACCCCCTGGAGACCTTCCCTACACGCCACGCCACTTCCCCCTCTTTCTTTCCCTCCTGGGCTCGCTCTCCTCTTCCTCCCGTGCAGGCCTGCGAGCCCCGAGCTCGGCCGTCGCCTTCCCTCGCCGTTCCATGCCGCCCCGGCTTCCTCCGAGCTAGCCCCCAGCTCCGCCTCACCTTCCTCCACCTCCTCGCCGACGGAATCGACCAACGGTGCCCGGAATCGCCGCCGACGCCGCCGTTTTCCCTGCAGGAACCGACCGCCGCCGCGCCGAAATACGCCGCCGCCGGCACCTCTCCGGCCAAGCCACCACCTCCGGTGAGCCTAGGGTAAGCTGGAGGACCCCCTGGACCCTTTTCCCCCTTGGTTTTTGCGCCGGAGCGCCGTCTCCATGACCACCGGCGGGCGCCAGCCATGGCCGAGGCTGCTGGCCTCTGTGCCTGCATGGCCGGCCTGCAGGTGGGCCCTGGGCCCCCTCCAGTCAGTGCCTTGGGTCACTTTGACCCAGGTACAAAAAGTATTGCACAGTAATTTTTAACTCTAGAAAATTACTACAAAGTTCTAAACCTTGTATAATTCCTAGAAAATTATCCCGTTGTCAGAAAAATACAAATTGCATATCAAAATGTTCAGGAAAACATGATCTACATTATTGTATCATTATCATGCATTGCTAATCAACTTTGAACCCTGTTTAGTTAGAAGAATCAATTGCACCCCCTCCGGTGAAATGCAGGGTTAATCGGATCCCCGTTTTGGAGTCGTCCGAAAACCCCGCTACCTGACTAGCTAGGATTAGGGTTTATTTCGAGCATCTTAAACATGTCATATCATCATGCTTGCTTGCGCATCGATGCATGTATGTTGATTGTGTTCTTCTTTCCGGTGTTTCTTCCTCTCGGTAGAATCCGAGACCGCGACCGAGATCAACGCCAATACTGATCAGTACAACTACATCGAAGGACAAGGCAAGCGTCTGAACCCATGTTTTCAAAGTGTTTCCATTCTTGCTCTGTCGCATACGATTCAAATGTCTTTTATCGGTAGTTAGAGTTACCCTCTCTGATGCATGTTTCTTTCTTTGTCGCCTAAATTCCTGATCCACTGCTCCCAGCATGACTAGGTTTCGCTTATGTGTGCTTTGCTAGAGCCTCTATATATACTATGCTTAGCCATGCTTAGGCGGTAATCTCTGATCCATCAGGTTGATGAATCCGAGCTGAATGAACCTAGTATGACAGGTTGTTGTGGTATGATCAGTGAAGTTTGTTGAAACATGCTTAAAGGCTGGGATGAGCCGCCACATTGGGATGTGGTTATTTGACTCATTCTTGCCGACCCTAGGACCCGAGTTCTCGCCTCTTGAACCAAGACCGAGCGTACAACCACACGAGGCCCTATAATGGCACCCTCTCGACTAACTAACTTGCCTAGTCTGTTCCATGAGTCACCTTATTTGGGTGTTTAAACTTTGTTTTGAACGTGGCTAGGGTTGGTTGATGTGCGGCCTCTGGAAAATCAACCCCTGCGCATAATTAGAGGGACCGACTTCGGGACTGGACCCGTTACGGCGGAGCTTCCCTCTTTTAGTGAACTCATGGTTTGGACGAAAGTAAGGTAAAGGTCGTGGTCAACCACCCTCTGCCGGCTATCCAAGGAGAAAGCTATAACGTTGGCATTAGGAGTCGGTTGGCACGTGTGGGTAAAGTTGTGCACCCCTGCAAGGTTAAATCTTTTCGAAAAGCCGTGTCCACGGTTATGGACGACTTGGGAACGGATTCTGAGATCATAGACAACTTTAACCGAATGGAAAAACTTGGCAACTTAAAGGGTGATTCTAGTTGATAGCTGCAGGTGAAGATGATTTCGGTGGATATCTTATGATGATCAATAGAGCTGGAATCGCTCTCCCCCTCTTTTAAAATGATCTGAGTAGACGAGCTTCTATTCTATCTATCTTGCAAATAAAACTTGCTTTATGCAAAGAAACTCCAAAGAAAGCCTTTCTAACCAGGCAGTTAGCTAATAGGTAGCTAATAGGGTAGTAAGTCTTGCTGAGTACCTTAAGTACTCACCCTTGCCTCGTTGTTGTTTTTCTACAGAGGAAGTTGCTCCATCCGAAGGTGGTTTCTACGTTGACATCGACGAGTAGTTGGGAGTTCCCAGGCAGCAGCCTGAGACTTAAGGGTTGGACGTCGCTTTATGTTTAAGGCCTCTTAGGCCATTTGCTATCTTGTTATGTAGCATAACATAATTTGCTTTCCATTGCTTGTTGTATTGTGGTCAGTGACCTCTGCGTGTAATAATTTGGATCTTTACTCTGCTAAGAGTTTGAACTACTAATGCTTTGAGTCGTAGAGTCACTGTTGTGCTATCAGTTGTGGTTACCCATCTCGTGCATGATGCGTGTATCTCTTCGATCAAGCTGCACCACTTGCAGCGGCTGAGGTAGTTGTGAGGCGGACTCGCAGCCACGGTGTCCAACAATCTCTTCGATCAAGCTGCACCACTTGCAGCGGCTGAGGTAGCTGTGAGGTTTCAAGGGGACACGGTCACACAGAGCTCGGTAATACTTCTCATATCATTGTTGGATATTGCAGGTCATGTGTTTGACACATTGATTCTTTGGCATCGAAAGTGCTGTTGTGTGGCTTGCTACGGGCCTTCACTCATAATTTTTTAGTTAATAGGAGTAGTAAATATTAGGAACTATGATGCAGTATTAATTCATTAGCACTTCCGATCTATTCATGTCTTACTTCTATACGTTTAATGTTGGCAGAATTTGGTTATTCATGCAGTCACAAGGTGCACTGATAGATGATTGCAGAGCAGCAAAGGCAAACTATGTTTTAGATTTGATACATTTAACTGCAGGTATTGTATAGGTATGCTTCAGTATAATGTTATGTCGATGGGTTACTTTAGCAAACTTTATATGCCAATCATGGTCTCCATCTCTTTAGATTTTGCAGAGCTTTAACACGTATGTGCCAATCTACCACTGTGAGCCTCCTAGAACTGTGTCCAAACCTAAGAAATTTTGCAGTTCTTCCTCGCCATAATAGTCGCGCCTTTCATATGATGCTTACTATAATTTTCTATGCAGAGCTTTAACACGTATGTGCCAATCTACCATTGTTGTGATCTGTGCTCGGAATATGTAAGGGCTAAAGGTCAATAGATTAAGGCCTCCGCAGAACTTATGTCCCGTGGTTCCCTAACAATGCAACTAAGCAATGTGTTATAGGAAGAGGCTGGAGACAACTCATTTTAAGAAAATAGGATGTGTGACCGCCATTGTCGGAAACCGGCTGGTGTGAGATATTACAGAGAGCAGGCGAGGATGTCTAGGCGGCCGACGACATGTCAGAAGGCCAACAGAAGTAGAACCCACCATCGTATGTCAGCCAATGATACACGGGTGACATCAACTCATTTTTCACTCACTCTGGATTCATACATGGCAATTTTCTTTGTAATTTTCCACCTGACATCCTGATACGCTGATACTCATGCATATCTCAATGTCTTGCCGTGAAAACTGGACAGATGCTCACTCTTCTACTGTAGTGTTTGCAAATGCTTCACCCAAAAGTTCCAGTCTATAGCGTTTTCTCTTATCACCATCTTGCAGATTATCTATGTTTGTCATTTGATGAATGCAGTTTGTATGGCTTTTATCATCACCTTTAGCTGGCTCATTGTCAAATCAGCACTTGCAATTATTTTAACTATCTAGCATCTGTTCATCACTGATTTCTCTCAATTTTATAGCGCTTCCAAGAAATAGGTCACGGTGACCACTTCCAAGCATGACGACATATGTTCAGTTAATTTCTTTTACCTTTGTTTTAGTTTGTGAGGCATCTGTGGAAACATACCCATCGATTTTGCATTAGCTCACTCAAGAGAATAAGGTGTTTAAATCCCCTCCTCCTTATCTTATATACTTTTGTTTAGTTAATACAAAATTCCATGGCAATAATAAATATGTAAGATAAATGTTGTCTACATTTTATTCAAGTTGTGCATTTCCATATTATTTTTAGAATACATATTAATCAAAAAAGATTTACAATTCCGAAGGAGGGTGTACAAAACATTACAATTATGTGTGGCACAGGATAGTTAGAGCTCGGAGCATCGCAAAGTAATCTAACCTATAATGTGAAACTAACTATTACGTGGTTATGAAGTCACCTCTCAAAAAGAACTCTCTGGCCCCGTATAGTTTAAAAGAAAAAGGATTCCTGGACAAAAAGTAGTGCATGGAACTTCCTATAATCTATGATTTTCCTTAAAAAATTACTAGCCCGTGCTGTGGCACGGGTTGACGACTAGTACATAAAATGAGACAAGACCTTTCAGAAGGAGCATTCAACCATCCAGATCTGACCGTGCCCAAAATACCACCCTCTATCATCACACATGGATGAACCCTTGATGTCTACGCACTTCTATTCTTGTAGACACTTGTTGGGCCTCCAAGTGCAGAGGTTTGTAGAGCAGCAGCAAGTTTCCCTTAAGTGAATCACCCAAGGTTTATCGAACTCAGGGAGGAAGAGGTCAAAGCTATCCCTCTCAAGCAACCCTGCAATTACGATATAGAAAGTCTCTTGTGTCCCCAACACACCCAATACACTTGTCAGATGTATAGGTGCACTAGTTCGGCGAAGAGATAGTAAAATACAAGTGGTATGGATGATTATAAGTAGTAAACACGATCTGGAATAAAAATGGCAGCAAGCAAACATGTAACAAAATAGCAAGTAAACTGTGTGCAAAGCTTGGAAACAAGGCCTAGGGATCATACTTTCACTAGTGGACACACTCCCAACAATATAACATGAATGAACAAATAAATAACTTCCCTCCACTATGGTACTCTGAGTTACTCTCCTATTGAACAACACTAATCATTGTGTAGTGGCTACAGAAGCACCCCTTAAAGTTCATCAAGTACTTGACAAACACCACTTATAGAGATATCCAAATCAAAGCACAACTCAAGATAGATATCATTGCAACTTAGACCAAGTACTAACACGGTGCATGTAACATCCCATGCTTGTTAAATAAATAAAGCATTTGTCATCATCATTGCATGCATTTATTTTGCACTTGAGAAAAATTTGAATTAAAATCAAAGAAGAAAAACCCTAACATGTGCAACTTTTCTTTATTCGAAATGCTCTCAAAATGTTTTCAAAGTTTGCAAATAAAATTTGTGAAGCTTCTACTATTTCTCTAAAAAGCCCCTGCCAAATTTTAGAATTTCTGCACACCATTTAAACTACAAATTATTGCAAAGTGTGCAGTTTCTATTTTTTCCCTGGAATCTTTCAAACCCTAGGGGGTTCTCTGCAAAATCTTCTTCTTCTTCCAGTAGGCAGAGCACTTGCGTGTCCTGCGCAGGGCTGCCGGCGAGCCACGTCCTGCTTGCCGCCTTGAGGATGAGAAGAACCCCCTGGAGACCTTCCCTACACGCCACGCCACTTCCCCCTCTTTCTTTCCCTCCTGGGCTCGCTCTCCTCTTCCTCCCGTGCAGGCCTGCGAGCCCCGAGCTCGGCCGTCGCCTTCCCTCGCCGTTCCATGCCGCCCCGGCTTCCTCCGAGCTAGCCCCCAGCTCCGCCTCACCTTCCTCCACCTCCTCGCCGACGGAATCGACCAACGGTGCCCGGAATCGCCGCCGACGCCGCCGTTTTCCCTGCAGGAACCGACCGCCGCCGCGCCGAAATACGCCGCCGCCGGCACCTCTCCGGCCAAGCCACCACCTCCGGTGAGCCTAGGGTAAGCTGGAGGACCCCCTGGACCCTTTTCCCCCTTGGTTTTTGCGCCGGAGCGCCGTCTCCATGACCACCGGCGGGCGCCAGCCATGGCCGAGGCTGCTGGCCTCTGTGCCTGCATGGCCGGCCTGCAGGTGGGCCCTGGGCCCCCTCCAGTCAGTGCCTTGGGTCACTTTGACCCAGGTACAAAAAGTATTGCACAGTAATTTTTAACTCTAGAAAATTACTACAAAGTTCTAAACCTTGTATAATTCCTAGAAAATTATCCCGTTGTCAGAAAAATACAAATTGCATATCAAAATGTTCAGGAAAACATGATCTACATTATTGTATCATTATCATGCATTGCTAATCAACTTTGAACCCTGTTTAGTTAGAAGAATCAATTGCACCCCCTCCGGTGAAATGCAGGGTTAATCGGATCCCCGTTTTGGAGTCGTCCGAAAACCCCGCTACCTGACTAGCTAGGATTAGGGTTTATTTCGAGCATCTTAAACATGTCATATCATCATGCTTGCTTGCGCATCGATGCATGTATGTTGATTGTGTTCTTCTTTCCGGTGTTTCTTCCTCTCGGTAGAATCCGAGACCGCGACCGAGATCAACGCCAATACTGATCAGTACAACTACATCGAAGGACAAGGCAAGCGTCTGAACCCATGTTTTCAAAGTGTTTCCATTCTTGCTCTGTCGCATACGATTCAAATGTCTTTTATCGGTAGTTAGAGTTACCCTCTCTGATGCATGTTTCTTTCTTTGTCGCCTAAATTCCTGATCCACTGCTCCCAGCATGACTAGGTTTCGCTTATGTGTGCTTTGCTAGAGCCTCTATATATACTATGCTTAGCCATGCTTAGGCGGTAATCTCTGATCCATCAGGTTGATGAATCCGAGCTGAATGAACCTAGTATGACAGGTTGTTGTGGTATGATCAGTGAAGTTTGTTGAAACATGCTTAAAGGCTGGGATGAGCCACCACATTGGGATGTGGTTATTTGACTCATTCTTGCCGACCCTAGGACCCGAGTTCTCGCCTCTTGAACCAAGACCGAGCGTACAACCACACGAGGCCCTATAATGGCACCCTCTCGACTAACTAACTTGCCTAGTCTGTTCCATGAGTCACCTTATTTGGGTGTTTAAACTTTGTTTTGAACGTGGCTAGGGTTGGTTGAGGTGCGGCCTCTGGAAAATCAACCCCTGCGCATAATTAGAGGGACCGACTTCGGGACTGGACCCGTTACGGCGGAGCTTCCCTCTTTTAGTGAACTCATGGTTTGGACGAAAGTAAGGTAAAGGTCGTGGTCAACCACCCTCTACCGGCTATCCAAGGAGAAAGCTATAACGTTGGCATTAGGAGTCGGTTGGCACGTGTGGGTAAAGTTGTGCACCCCTGCAGGGTTAAATCTTTTCGAAAAGCCGTGTCCACGGTTATGGACGACTTGGGAACGGATTCTGAGATCATAGACAACTTTAACCGAATGGAAAAACTTGGCAACTTAAAGGGTGATTCTAGTTGATAGCTGCAGGTGAAGATGATTTCGGTGGATATCTTATGATGATCAATAGAGCTGGAATCGCTCTCCCCCTCTTTTAAAATGATCTGAGTAGACGAGCTTCTATTCTATCTATCTTGCAAATAAAACTTGCTTTATGCAAAGAAACTCCAAAGAAAGCCTTTCTAACCAGGCAGTTAGCTAATAGGTAGCTAATAGGGTAGTAAGTCTTGCTGAGTACCTTAAGTACTCACCCTTGCCTCGTTGTTGTTTTTCTACAGAGGAAGTTGCTCCATCCGAAGGTGGTTTCTACGTTGACATCGACGAGTAGTTGGGAGTTCCCAGGTAGCAGCCTGAGACTTAAGGGTTGGACGTCGCTTTATGTTTAAGGCCTCTTAGGCCATTTGCTATCTTGTTATGTAGCATAACATAATTTGCTTTCCATTGCTTGTTGTATTGTGGTCAGTGACCTCTGCGTGTAATAATTTGGATCTTTACTCTGCTAAGAGTTTGAACTACTAATGCTTTGAGTCGTAGAGTCACTGTTGTGCTATCAGTTGTGGTTACCCATCTCGTGCATGATGCGTGTATGTCTATAAAGTGCACGAGAGGGGTTTAAGGCTCTCGAGCTCTCTGTTATGCAGTCTTGGTTATGATTAGTTTCACGACGCTTCGAGATGTGTGGAGCCGATGTTTAATTCCGGCCTGCCTGCCGATGGTGTTCCGGCCTGGGATTGGTAACCCCAGTATCACTCGTTGCTAGCGTGACTAATACACATAACATAACTGTATAGCTTAGATCCCGGGGTCCGACAGCTTTTGGTATCAGAGCAGGACTGCCTGTAGGAAAACCCTTACTACTGGTCGTTGTTGTGTCTAGTGGTTGTGAAAACTACTTGAAAGCTAAACCTTATTTGCTAAAACTCTGAGTAGGATTCTTTTTACTCCTTATCTGGTGTCACTCTGCTTCCAAGTTATCTTTCCTAAGTTTGATTGAAAACGGTTTTATCTTATGCCTATCATTTCAAACCTTTAGGATCAACGGGTTTGGGTAGCTTTCGTTAGTACTCCGTACCTGGTTGCAAGTCTCAGAGTTCCAAGTCTCTTGAGTTAATCTGATGCATTGTCCAAAATCCCTGTTCCGAATGCATAGATTCCATCCATTGGCCTCTCTATGCTCCTTTGCTAAATTTAATCTATCCACAGGACTTGGTGATTGTATATCATTCCTGCTCCCATTGTCATGGGTTGCAAGCCATTTGGTAGTGTATACATTTTGTATGCCCTCTACTGCCATGTTCGATGCGATGATATATCTTTACATCACATGTCTTGTTTTCCATCATGTGCCTTAAATTTGGTATATGTAATCTCCCGTTGAATTCTTCCGGTGGATCTATATCTCATGGTTCTTGTCTTCTTCTCAGGATGTCGAGTGGTACGCGCAGTGGTGATAATCGTGGTCGTGGCCGTGGAGATGGCCCAGTTAATGTTGACCTTCCTCCACCGCCATCTATGGTCCAACTGATGGCCATGTATGAAGCCAATCGCGCTGACAACATAAGGCTCCTTGAGAGGATTGAGCGCAATACTGCTCAACGTCAGGATGAAGGAGTCGGAATCAAAAGTTTCATCCGCCTCACCCCACCAGTGTTCAGTTACTCTACTGAGCCATTGGATGCTGACTACTGGCTCCGCACCATCGAGCATAAGCTTGAGGTTGCCCATGTTGCTCAAGCTGATTGGGTGACTTTTGCTGCATACCATCTTGAGGGAGCTGCTGGTTCATGGTGGGAGAATTTCCTGTTGCTGCAGCCTGCCAATCATGTTGTGACTTGGCAAGAGTTCAAAACTGCCTTCCGAGGGTATCACATTCCGGAGGGTCTAATGGAGCTTAAAAGGGAGGAATTTCTGAAGCTAAAGCAGGGCAATGGTTCTGTTTGTGATTATCAAGGTCACTTCAGCCGCCTTGCTTGCTATGCTCCTGAAGAGGTGTCTACTGATGCCAAGAAACAGGCCTTGTTCCGCAAGGGACTGGATCCTGAACTTCGTCGTGATCTTCATCTCCTGGACTTCAACACTCTACAAGATCTTGTGAACAAAGCCATGAAGGCAGAAAGAGGAAAGGTGGAGTATGAGGAAACACGTAAGCGTCCTTCAGATGCTGTTCAACCTTCTGGTTCAAGCACTCGGCGTCGCCGTGTATTTATCCCCTACAGTGCTGTGCCTCGTGCTCCTTATGCACCCAAGCCTTCTGGTTATGCTCCTCGTCCGCCTACACCAAATGCTCCACCAAAGAACTCAGGTGGGCCTTCTGACGGCTCTCGTCCGGCAGGTCTCATTTGCTACGCCTGCAGACAGCCTGGTCACTACTCATATGAGTGCCCTCAAAAGAATTCTGGTCATGGAGTTCCTGCACCAAAGAAAGTTGACAAGCCTACTGTTGCTGGACGTGGTCGGCTGAATCATGTCTCTATTGAGGAAGCTGAGGAAGATCCAAGCGTCATTCTGGGTATGCTTTGTATCAACTCAATTCCAGCTACAGTTTTATTTGATTCTGGAGCATCGCATTCATTCATCTCTCAAGAGTTTGCACGGATGCATGGCATAGTTTTTGAGACAATGTCTTCCCCTATGGAAATTAAAACTCCCGGGTCTCATTGGCAAACCATATGGGTTACTCAGGAGGTCATACTCAACATAGGATATCTCTTGTTTCCAACCTCTCTCATTGCCCTCAAGTCAACTGATATCGATGTCATCTTGGGCATGAACTGGCTGACAAAGTATCAAGCTGTCATTGATTGTGCAGCTAGGTCTATTAGCATAACCGATCTTTCTGGCAATACAGTTTTGTATTGGTCTTCGCCAGCAACTGCTCCATCAGCAAGATTTGTTCCGGAGGCTGAGTTGTATGCCATTGATGTCCTACCTCCACTTGAAATTCATGATGTACCGGTGGTCTGTGACTTTCCAGATGTCTTTCCTGAAGAATTACCTGGCATGCCACCTGATCGAAGTGTGGATTTTGTCATCGAGTTGGTTCCTGGAACCGCTCCTGTTTCCCGAAGACCTTATCGTATGCCTCCAGAAGAATTGGTTGAACTAAAGAAGCAACTAGAAGAGTTAGAAGGGAAAAAGTTCATCCAACCTAGTACCTCTTCTTGGGGATGTCCTACACTCTTTGTCAAGAAAAGGGATACCAACATTCCGCGACTGGTTGTTGATTACCGGCCGCTCAATGCTGTGACAATCAAGAACGAGTATCCTCTTCCTCGAATCAATGATCTTTTTGATCAATTGACTGGTGCCACAGTCTTCTCCAAAATGGACTTAAGATCAGGGTACCATCAAATCAAAATTAGAACTGAAGACATTCCAAAAACGGCGTTTATGACTCGTTATGGTCTTTACGAGTACACCGTCATGTCCTTTGGCCTCACCAATGCTCCAGCCACATTTATGCGGCTCATGAACTCTGTGTTCATGGAGTATCTTGACAAGTTCGTTGTGGTCTATATTGATGATATTCTAATCTACTCCAAGACCGAAGAAGAACATGCTGAACATCTACGTCTAGCTTTAACAAAGCTTCGTGAACATCGTCTCTATGCCAAGTTTTCTAAATGTGAGTTCTGGTTACAAGAGCTCATCTTCCTTGGTCATGTTGTCTCTGCAAATGGTGTTGCAATGATTCCAGACAAAGTTCAATCTGTTCTTGACTGGGAAACACCTAACTCAGCTAAGGACATCCAGAGTTTTCTTGGACTGGCTGGTTATTACCGTCGATTCATTGAAAATTTCTCCAAAATTGCCAAGCCGATGACTGATCTTCTCAAGAAGGATAAGAAGTTTGAGTGGTCAGAAAAGGCACAAGAAAGTTTCCAGGTTTTGAAAACCAAACTGACTACTGCTCCTGTGCTTGTCCTTCCGGACACTAGCAAGGACTTTGTCGTCTTCTGTGATGCATCTCTTCAAGGGCTCGGATGTGTGTTGATGCAAGATGGCCATGTGGTTGCCTATGCCTCTCGACAATTGAAACCGCACGAGCTCAATTACCCAACTCATGATCTGGAGCTTGCAGCTGTGGTACATGCTCTTAAGCAATGGCGACATTACCTTCTTGGTAGTCGTTGCGAGTTGTACTCGGATCATCAAAGTCTGAAGTATCTTTTCACCCAACCGGATCTGAATCTCAGACAGAGAAGATGGTTGGAACTCATCAAAGATTATGATCTAGGTCTCAACTATCAACCCGGCAAAGCCAATGTCGTTGCTGACGCGCTAAGTCGAAAATCTTATTGCAACAATCTCATGATCCAGCAGGATCAACCTTCTCTCCATGAGGAATTTGCACGTCTTAACCTCGAAGTTGTACCTCGTGGTTTCCTGGCAAACTTAGAGGTTAAACCCTCTCTTGAAGACCAGATCAAGGATGCTCAGAAGCGTAGCTTGGGTATTTCTAAGATGAAGAAGAGCATTGCTAGCGGAAAGGCTAAATGTTTCTCCATCGATGATCATGGTGTCGTCTACTTTGGTAACCGTCTGGTTGTGCCAAAGAAACAGAAGCTAAGAGAGCTAATTCTCCAAGAAGCTCATGATTCACCTCTCTCTATTCATCCTGGAACTACAAAGATGTATCAGGATCTTCGCCAAAGGTTCTGGTGGACCCGGATGAAACGAGAAATTGCTCGCTTTGTTGCTGAATGCGACGTTTGTCGTCGCGTAAAAGCTGAACATCAGAGACCAGCGGGTATTCTTCAACCTCTATCTATTCCCGAGTGGAAATGGGATGAGACTGGCATGGATTTTATTACTGGCCTTCCCAAAACTCAAAAGGGAAGCAATGCTATATGGGTGGTCGTTGATCGCCTATCTAAGGTTGCTCACTTCCTTCCTATTCGAGAAGACATTACTGCTAGCCAATTGGCGGATTTGTATGTTTCCCGGATAGTCACTCTTCACGGTGTTCCAAAGAAAATCATCTCTGATCGTGGAAGCCTATTTACCTCCAAGTTCTGGGCTAGTTTTCAACAAGCTATGGGAACTCGTCTTTCCTTTAGCACGGCCTATCATCCTCAAACCGGTGGTCAAACCGAAAGAGTGAATCAAATTCTTGAAGACATGCTCAGAGCCTGTGTTATATCCTTCGGCAAGAATTGGGAAAAGTGCCTTCCATATGCTGAATTTGCCTATAACAACAGCTTCCAGTCTAGCCTGGGCATGGCACCTTTTGAAGCTCTATATGGAAGAAAATGTCGAACACCGCTAAATTGGTCTGAAACCGGAGAAAGGCAATTCTTTGGACCGGATATGATCCAAGAAGCAGAAGATCAAGTTCGCATCATCCGAGAGCGCTTGAAAACTGCTCAATCTCGTCAGAAGAGCTACTATGATCGTCATCATCAAGATGTGAGCTATGAAATTGGTGAGAAAGCTTATCTCCGAGTCACTCCTCTAAAAGGAGTTCACCGCTTTGGTATTAAGGGCAAACTGGCTCCTCGCTATGTTGGTCCCTTCCCCATTCTCGCTAAGCGTGGAAAGCTTGCCTATCAATTGGAGCTACCATCAACTTTTCCTAAAATCCATGATATCTTCCATGTGTCGCAACTCAAGCGTTGCTTCAAAGATCCCATCCGTGGTGTTGACCATGAGGCACTTGATCTCCAAGATGATCTAACTTATCGGGAGTATCCTATTCATATCCTTGATGAAGCCGAACGTAAAACTCGACGTCAAAGCATCAAATTCCTGAAAGTTCAATGGTCTCATCACTCTGAGCAAGAAGCAACCTGGGAATGAGAAGATCGTCTTCGATCTGAGTACCCTGCCTTCTTTTCTAAAACTTAGGAATCTCGGGACGAGATTCTTGTAAGGGGGGTAGAGTTGTAACATCCCATTCTTGTTAAATAAATAAAGCATTTGTCATCATCATTGCATGCATTTATTTTGCACTTGAGAAAAATTTGAATTAAAATCAAAGAAGAAAAACCCTAACATGTGCAACTTTTCTTTATTCGAAATGCTCTCAAAATGTTTTCAAAGTTTGCAAATAAAATTTGTGAAGCTTCTACTATTTCTCTAAAAAGCCCCTACCAAATTTTAGAATTTCTGCACACCATTTAAACTACAAATTATTGCAAAGTGTGCAGTTTCTATTTTTTCCCTGGAATCTTTCAAACCCTAGGGGGTTCTCTGCAAAATCTTCTTCTTCTTCTTCCAGTAGGCAGAGCACTTGCGTGTCCTGCGCAGGGCTGCCGGCGAGCCACGTCCTGCTTGCCGCCTTGAGGATGAGAAGAACCCCCTGGAGACCTTCCCTACATGCCACGCCACTTCCCCCTCTTTCTTTCCCTCCTGGGCTCGCTCTCCTCTTCCTCCCGTGCAGGCCTGCGAGCCCCAAGCTCGGCCGTCGCCTTCCCTCGCCGTTCCACGCCGCCCCGGCTTCCTCCGAGCTAGCCCCCAGCTCCGCCTCACCTTCCTCCACCTCCTCGCCGACGTAATCGACCAACGGTGCCCGGAATCGCCGCCGACGCCGCCGTTTTCCCTGCAGGAACCGACCGCCGCCGCGCCGAAATACGCCGCCGCCGGCACCTCTCCGGCCAAGCCACCACCTCCGGCGAGCCTAGGGTAAGCTGGAGGACCCCCTGGACCCTTTTCCCCCTTGGTTTTTGCGCCGGAGCGCCGTCTCCATGACCACCGGCGGGCGCCAGCCATGGCCGAGGCTGCTGGCCTCTGTGCCTGCGTGGCCGGCCTGCAGGTGGGCCCTGGGCCCCCTCCAGTCAGTGCCTTGGGTCACTTTGACCCAGGTACAAAAAGTATTGCACAGTAATTTTTAACTCTAGAAAATTACTGCAAAGTTCTAAACCTTGTATAATTCCTAGAAAATTATCCCGTTGTCAGAAAAATACAAATTGCATATCAAAATGTTCAGGAAAACATGATCTACATTATTGTATCATTATCATGCATTGCTAATCAACTTTGAACCCTGTTTAGTTAGAAGAATCAATTGCACCCCCTCCGGTGAAATTCAGGGTTAATCGGATCCCCGTTTTGGAGTCGTCCGAAAACCCCGCTACCTGACTAGCTAGGATTAGGGTTTATTTCGAGCATCTTAAACATGTCATATCATCATGCTTGCTTGCGCATCGATGCATGTATGTTGATTGTGTTCTTCTTTCTGGTGTTTCTTCCTCTCGGTAGAATCCGAGACCGCGACCGAGATCAACGCCAATACTGATCAGTATAACTACATCGAAGGACAAGGCAAGCGTCTGAACCCATGTTTTCAAAGTGTTTCCATTCTTGCTCTGTCGCATACGATTCAAATGTCTTTTATCGGTAGTTAGAGTTACCCTCTCTGATGCATGTTTCTTTCTTTGTCGCCTAAATTCCTGATCCACTGCTCCTAGCATGACTAGGTTTCGCTTATGTGTGCTTTGCTAGAGCCTCTATATATACTATGCTTAGCCATGCTTAGTCGGTAATCTCTGATCCATCAGGTTGATGAATCCGAGCTGAATGAACCTAGTATGACAGGTTGTTGTGGTATGATCAGTGAAGTTTGACTCATTCTTGCCGACCCTAGGACCCGAGTTCTCGCCTCTTGAACCAAGACCGAGCGTACAACCACATGAGGCCCTATAATGGCACCCTCTCGACTAACTAACTTGCCTAGTCTGTTCCATGAGTCACCTTATTTGGGTGTTTAAACTTTGTTTTGAACGTGGCTAGGGTTGGTTGAGGTGCGGCCTCTGGAAAATCAACCCCTGCGCACAATTAGAGGGACCGACTTCGGGACTGGATCCGTTACGGCGGAGCTTCCCTCTTTTAGTGAACTCATGGTTTGGACGAAAGTAAGGTAAAGGTCGTGGTCAACCACCCTCTGCCGGCTATCCAAGGAGAAAGCTATAACGTTGGCATTAGGAGTCGGTTGGCACGTGTGGGTAAAGTTGTGCACCCCTGCAGGGTTAAATCTTTTCGAAAAGCCGTGTCCACGGTTATGGACGACTTGGGAACGGATTCTGAGATCATAGACAACTTTAACCGAATGGTAAAACTTGGCAACTTAAAGGGTGATTCTAGTTGATAGCTGCAGGTGAAGATGATTTCGGTGGATATCTTATGATGATCAATAGAGCTGGAATCGCTCTCCCCCTCTTTTAAAATGATCTGAGTAGACGAGCTTCTATTCTATCTATCTTGCAAATAAAACTTGCTTTATGCAAAGAAACTCCAAAGAAAGCCTTTCTAACCAGGCAGTTAGCTAATAGGTAGCTAATAGGGTAGTAAGTCTTGCTGAGTACCTTAAGTACTCACCCTTGCCTCGTTGTTGTTTTTCTACAGAGGAAGTTGCTCCATCCGAAGGTGGTTTCTACGTTGACATCGACGAGTAGTTGGGAGTTCCCAGGCAGCAGCCTGAGACTTAAGGGTTGGACGTCGCTTTATGTTTAAGGCCTCTTAGGCCATTTGCTATCTTGTTATGTAGCATAACATAATTTGCTTTCCGTTGCTTGTTGTATTGTGGTCAGTGACCTCTGCGTGTAATAATTTGGATCTTTACTCTGCTAAGAGTTTGAACTACTAATGCTTTGAGTCGTAGAGTCACTGTTGTGCTATCAGTTGTGGTTACCCATCTCGTGCATGATGCGTGTATGTCTATAAAGTGCACGAGAGGGGTTTAAGGCTTTGAGCTCTCTGTTATGCAGTCTTGGTTATGATTAGTTTCACGGCACTTCGAGATGTGTGGAGCCGATGTTTAATTCCGGCCTGCCTGCCGATGGTGTTCCGGCCTGGGATTGGTAACCCCAGTATCACTCGTTGCTAGCGTGACTAATACACATAACATAACTGTATAGCTTAGATCCCGGGGTCCGACAGTGCACACACTGTCAACATTACACCATGAAAGGAGGAATAGATCACTTCAATACTATCATAGTAATAATTATTCTCATAATCCACAAGAGATCACAATCATAGCCTAAACCAAGTACCACCATGATGCAATCACTGTCACCGTTACACCATGGCAGGAGGAATAGATTACTTTAATAATCACCACTAGAGTACACATAATATCTGAATAATAACATCTACTTGTTCAACATGATACAAAGCTCACGATCACATAAAGATCACATCATGGGAGAGAGAGGTGAACCACATAGCTACTGGTAGAGCCCTCAGCCCTGGGGATGAACTACTCCCTCCTCATCATAGGAGACAGCAAGGTTGATGGAGATGGCGGTGACGTCGATGGAGATGGCGAAGACGGCGATGGAGATCGATGGAGATGGCTCCGGGGGCACTTCCCCATCCCGGCAGGGTACCAGAACAGAGACTTCTATCCCCCGATATTCGTTGGCGGCGGCGGCGGAGCTACGGAACTGCTTCTGGAAAATTGCCTAATCCTTTAGGGTTTTCCGTCCCGAGACTTCTTATAGGCGAAGGGGCGATGTCAGGAGTGGGGCCAGGCACCCTCACCCTATGCCGGCGCGGCCAGGCCCGTGGCCGCGCGAGCCTGGCATGTGGGGCCCTGGTGGCCCCCCTCCTACTCTCCTTCGGATCTCTGGAAACTTCCGGGTTTAGGAACTTGTTTCGTCCAATTCTGAGAATATTTCCTGTGTATCACTTCTGAAACACAAAAATAGCAGAAAACAGGAAACTGGCACTGTGGCATCTTGTCAATAGGTTAGTTCCAGAAATCGCATAAAAGTACCACGAAGTGTAACGAAACATAAGGAAAATGGTGTAAAAACAAGCATGGAGCATCAAAAATTATAGATACGTTTGAGACATATCAGCATCCCCAAGCTTAACTCTTGCTCGTCCTCGAGTAGGTAAGTGATAACAAAAGAAATAATTTTTGAGGTGACATGCACCTACACAATCTTGATCATATATGTAAGCATTGTGATCTGGGATCATAAGAACTTAAAACATGGGCATGAAGATATAATCATGACAATAAGAACTTAGCAACCATGTTATAAACATGCAAATAAACACAAACAAAAGATCATGAAAATGAAACAATGAAAGTCAAACGTGTGTTCAAGTCATAAGGAGAAACATACAAATGGTTTTCAGCTTGTCCTTCATAGAGAGCAAAACATAAATGCATAGGACACCTTCAAGTTTAAGAGGGCGACTAGATACAAATAATTTGAGAACAAGTGAAACCATGATCATGAATCAATCAATGAAAATTTTGGGACAATGCACATTATACTCAGAATGACAACTATGCTCTCTTAATGGTGCATAAAGATAGAAGGTGGTGACTCAACATAAAATTAAAAGAAAGGCCCTTCGCAGAGGGAAGCAGTGATTAAACATGTGCTAGAGCTTTTCATCTGTAAAACAGAGAGATAAAACTTGGGTTTTGAGAGGTGGTTGCTTTTGTCAACGACTAGCAATGGGGTTCTTACTATCTTCCATACAAAAATGAAGCAATTTTTTGAGAGAGAGATAGGCACTTTTTGTGCTCTTTTATAAAGCTTGGCACTCCTCCCCACCTTTTTTTCCTTTCACAAATCATGGCTAACCGATTCCATCGGGTGCCCACCAACATTCACATTCCATGGAGGAGTGCCTTTTTTTTCTTTTTTTCTTTTTTCTTTTCTTTTTGGAATAAGCAATATGGAAGATAGCAAATCTGACCACTACGTCCCCATGAGCTGAAAACAGTGTCACAAAACGAGAAGTGTTTTGAAGGTTTTTTGAAAGGTCGCACATGAAAATTTACTTGGAATGGCTTGCAAATACCATGCATAGGAATTTATAGTGGACACGATGGCAAACTTGGTTTTTGGGAGTTGGATGCATGAGTAGAGCTCATACTCAGTACAAAGTGAGGGCTAGCAAAAGACTGGGAGCGACCAACTAAGAGAGCAATAACGGCCATAATCATGCAAAGCGACAAAGCAACATTAAAAGAAGCATAAGATGGCATCAAAAGTCAAAAACTAAATGATCATAGAGGCCATAGGCGACTTATTTTGTAGTCAACATGGTGTAAGCATGTGCCAAGTCAACCCAAATAAAGCATCAAGGAGAAAACCAAAATAATGCTTACAAATGATAAAAACAACGCACGATTTTTTCAAAGGCTCATTAAGCAATCTCAATCATTTGAGACAGGTCATGCTACAGCAAAACCACTAAGCATACTATCAAAAAGACATCAAGCACGATATGCAAAAGCCTCAGCCGCAGTCTACACAAGCTCCTTCTTGTACCACTTTTTTGCATAAAGCTTTTTCTCTTTTCCAACACCATTCAAACTTTTTATAAATACCTCTTTTGACGAAAACCAATAAAGACCAGAGGCAAAAATACACCTTGATGCAAAGATAAAACAAGATCTGAACAAAAAACAAGGTGAAAACTGCAAGCTAAACCCAGTAGCAGAAAAAGAGAACACTCGTTGAAATGATAAGAGTGAAAAACGGAGTGTTCTTGGCAAATGAAAAGCGAAGTTCATCTCCCTCCAAAACAACATGATGTGATCTAACTATTTATTGCAGAAATCAAAGAAAAATAAAACTAAAAACGGAAACAACTGACGCTCCAAGAAAAACGCATAGTGCATGAAGCAATAAAAATATAGTGTTTTGAAAGGTGACCTGATTTTTGCCGATGAAGAAGGGGGTGCCTCGGGGGCATCCCCAAGCTTTAACACTTGTACTTCTTGGATATCTCTTGGGGTGATGCATGGGCATCCCCAAGCTTGAGCTTTTGTCCATTCTTCAACTCATCTCATCATTCTCCAATCCCTACACTTGAAAACTTCCTTCATACAAAACTAAACACAGATCTATTAGCAACATTAGTGTAGGCATAATGATGAATCAACCCTTTTCAGTTCAGATTTCAACACGAAACCACCACATATATAGCATATACTACTGTAGAAACTTCCCCAAAAGTTCCATAATCAAAAGAACTCAAAAAGAAAGCGATAAAGCGGCAAACACAAATATTGGCAGAAATCTGTCAAAACAGAACAGCTGACAAAGATCGATTTTTTGAGGTGTTTTCTGTTGCTCAAATCAAAAAGTGTTCAACTAATGAAAGTTTTGATATAACCTGGGGCATATGCATAAGAAATCGCAGGTCCAAAAGATATATAGAGAATTTTCATGAATTTTTACGGTGCAGCACCAAAAACTGTTTCAGGACAGCAACATCCCCAAATCTTACCTCACTCAAATTAGAGGCTTCTCTTGGCACAACAACAAAATAAAAAGGATAAGGAGCGGTCATTACAGTAGTAATAACTTCCAAGACTCAAATAAAAGAAAAATTACTGAAAAGAAAACATTGGGTTATCTCCCAAGAGTGCTTTTCTTTAACGCCTTTGAGCTAGGCGCAGTAATTTGCAAAGATGCTCATGTGGGCGCCATATAAGAGCTTGAGGCAAAGGCGCCATATAGGAACTTAAAGCAATAGAGAGCTTCAAAAAGCAAATGTGAAAGACATTTATATCTGAACCACTTCCTATGAAAAATAGTCTTGTAAAGAGACAAGTCATAAAAGCACAAAGCAAAAAGCATAGGAAGGCAAAACAAGTACAACTTCAAGAATTGCAACATAAAGAGGGGAAACTCAATATTGTTGAGATCCATCAAACCATGTTTCCCTCTCTCATAATAACTTTCAGTAGCATCATGAATAGAACTAACAATATAACTATCACATAAAACATCCCTATCATGAGCCACATGCATAAAAGGATTAATACTCACCACATGAACAATAGTAGTAGGAGCAGATTCAATAGAAAAATTATTCTCATCACCATAATCATCATAAATAGGAGGCATATTGTAATCATAACTAATTTTATCCTCAAAAGTAGGTGAACTGAAAATATTATACTCATCATCATAACCATCATAAACTAGAGGTTTAGTATCATCACAAGCTAGAGAACAACTATTTCGCAAAGCATATTCTTCAAACATATCATCATAAGAAGGAACATCACATAGGGGAGATAAAATATCATCAGAGCAAACTTTCTCCACTAAAGCTGGGGAACTAAAAATATCATGCTTAACAAAACCAACTTCCCCAAGCTTAGACTTTTCTATAGCATTAGCAACAATGGTGTTCAAAGCATTCATACTAACAACACTATTAGCATGCAAATTAAGCTCCAAAGGCTTTTCAATTTTCTCTTCAAACACTTCATATCTAAACTCAGGAAAAAGACTAACGAACTCTTTATTTTCCATTAAGCCTAACTAGTGAAAATAAAAACAAGAAACAAAAAGATGTAATTGCAGAATCTAAAGGAAATAACTCTGAGTACTCACACAGGAGGATGCGAGTACCTTTTACCTTACCTCCCCGGCAACGGCGCCAAAAAAAGAGCTTGATGTCTACGCACTCGTCTGTTCTTGTAGATAGTGTTGGGCCTCCACGTGTAGAGGTTTGTAGAGCAGCAGCAAGTTTCCCTTAAGTGGATCACCCAAGGTTTATCGAACTCAGGGAGGAAGAGGTCAAAGCTATCCCTCTCAAGCAACCCTGCAATTACGATACAAAAAGTCCCTTGTGTCCCCAACACACCCAATACACTTGTCAGATGTATAGGTGCACTAGTTCGGCAAAGAGATAGTAAAATACAGGTGGTATGGATGATTATAAGTAGTAAACGCGATCTGGAATAAAAATGGCAGCAAGCAAACATGTAACAAAATAGCAAGTAAACGGTGTGCAAAGCTTGGAAACAAGGCCTAGGGATCATACTTTCACTAGCGGACACACTCCCAACAATATAACATGAATGAACAAATAAATAACTTCCCTCCACTATGGTACTCTGAGTTACTCTCCTATTGAACAACACTAATCATTGTGTAGTGGCTACAGAAGCACCCCTTAAAGTTCATCAAGTACTTGACAAACACCACTCATAGAGATATCCAAATCAAAGCACAACTCAAGATAGATATCATTGCAACTTAGACCAAGTACTAACATTGTGCACACACTGTCAACATTACACCATGAAAGGAGGAATAGATCACTTCAATACTATCATAGTAATAATTATTCTCATAATCCACAAGAGATCACAATCATAGCCTAAACCAAGTACCACCATGATGCACGGACTGTCACCGTTACACCATGGCAGGAGGAATAGATTACTTTAACTAGCTGAATGCCCACGCGTTGCTGCGGAACCAATAAAAATAATTAAACACAATTTATAAAATGAAAATGATTTATTTAAATGGATTGCTCAACTTGAGATGTTCCATCACTCTGCTCTGTTGTAACACATCATTTTCTTGCTGAACTCTAGTACATCTCCGGATACTCTTGCCATGTATAGAATAGAAGATTACCAAGGTTAGAATAGAAGATTACCAAGGTTATTATTAGTACCATTTTCATCCTAAACTCCGCTTTAAAATGATCGAAAGATATAATTCTATAATTTCAATCTCTTACTTTATAGTCAGCCTTACAAGTGTCCTAGGATATTAAGTTTACCTAACATGTATAGTACAAACCTGTGTCTTGTTACAGAAAATAATAGAATACTCAGATATTGATTAAAATATGGCTCTATTTTTTGTTTTCTTTCTTTCCGACGTGTCTCTTTTCTATTTGAATACGGTTTGTTTCTTCTAGTCCATCTTTTGTTTCCACCTATATATAACAAGACACTGGGTTCATCAGCAGTTAATGAGATGGAAAGGCTCAAGTGGCAGTTAAACTTACCTAGCAAATATTATCTATCCACAAAGTTGGCCTTTATGGATTAATGGCACCATGGAAGCATTGCACAGAAGCCTTCAGGCAAAACTGAGTTAGCTCTTATCATGTAATCCACCGTCAAGGCAACGGCCCTCTTCTTCGTGCGCGAAAGAGTTGACCATGAATGGGTTCCTGGTGTGTTGAACACCTCTAGCTAGCGCAGCTTCCTCTCGCTGACCCTACACACATATACCTGACCAACATCAGAGTCCCCGCCATGCCAGCCAGGTTAGGCAGCAAACTGGCCTTGGGCAGCTCGACGAAGCGATGCTCTGGCTGATCGCTGAACGGGTTCACCATAGCTCACACCGACCTACCATAGCCAGTCGCGGAAGGCCACTACATCATGATTCTGGTTGATCTACAATCCCGCCTAGCCGGCATCATGGATGGAACCAGCGCACGACTCTGTGGCTCCCCAGTTTCCTACACCCGCCGCGGCTGAGCTGAGCGACCGCGTACCTATCAGGCGGGCCCAAAGGACTTGCTCATCTTCGCGACGTCCATGTTTGGGGTAGGGTGATGTCTACGCACTTCTATTCTTGTAGACACTTGTTGGGCCTCCAAGTGCAGAGGTTTGTAGAACAACAGCAAGTTTCCCTTAAGTGGATCACCCAAGGTTTATCGAACTCAGGGAGGTTAGAGGTCAAAGCTATCCCTCTCAAGCAACCCTGCAATTACGATACAGAAAGTCTCTTGTGTCCCCAACACACCCAATACACTTGTCAGACGTATAGGTGCACTAGTTCGGCGAAGAGATAGTGAAATTCAAGTGGTGTAGATGATTATAAGTAGCAAACGTGATGTGAAATAAATATCGCTGCGAGCAAACAACTAACAAAATAGCAAGTAAACGGTGTGCAATGCTTGGAAACAAGGCCTAGGGATCATACTTTCACTAGTGGACACACTCCCAACAATATAACATGAATGAACAAGTAACTTCTCTTTGCTAAGGTACTCTGAATTACTCTCCTATTGAATAACACTAATCATTGTGTAGTGGCTACAGAAGCACCCCTTAAAGTTCATCAAGTACTTGACAAACACCACTCATAGCGATACCCAAATCAAAGAACAACTCAAGATAGAAATCATTGCAACTTAAACCAAGTACTAACACGGTGCACACACTGTCAACATTACACCATGAAAGGAGGAATAGATCACTCAAGCTATCATAGCAATAATTATACTCATAATCCACAAGAGATCACAATCATAACCTAAACCAAGTACCACCATGATGCATGCACTGTCACCGTTACACCATAGCTGGAGGAATAGATTACTTTAATAACATCACTAGAGTACACAAAATATCTGAATAATAACATGTACTTGTTCAACATGATACAAAGCTCACGATCACATAAAGATCACATCATGGGAGAGAGAGAGGTGAACCACATAGCTACCGGTAGAACCCTCAGCCCCGGGGATGAACTACTCCCTCCTCATCATAGGAGACAGCAATGTTGATGGAGATGGCGGTGAGGTCGATGGAGACGGCGGAGACGGCGATGGAGACCGATGGAGATGGCTCCGGGGGCACTTCCCCGTCCCGGCAGGGTGCCGGAACAGAGACTTCTGTCCCCCGAAATTCGTCGGCGATGGCAGCGGAGCTGCGGAACTCTTTCTAGAAAATTGCCAAATCCCCTAGGGTTTTCCGTCCCGAGGCTTCTTATAGGCGAAGGGGCGATGTCAGAGGAGGGCCAGGGCCTCCTCACACATGGGTGGCACGGCCAGGGGCCTGGCCGCGCCACCTGTGTGTGTGGGGCCCCTGTGGCCCCTCTCCGTCAGGTCTTCGGATGTCTGGAAGCTTCCCCTTGATTTAAGACTTCAGGATTTGGTTTCATCCAATTCCGAGAATATTTCCTGTGTATCACTCTGAAACACAAAAACAGCAGAAAACAGGGAACTGGCACTGTGGCACTTCGTTAATAGGTTAGTTCCGGAAAATGCATAAAAATGCCACTAAGTGTAACGAAACAATAGGCAAATGGTGTAAAAACAAGCATGGAGCATCAAAAATTATAGATACGTTTGAGACGTATCAAGCATCCCCAAGCTTAACTCCTGCTCGTCCTCGAGTAGGTAAGTGATAACAAAAGAATAATTTTTGAGGTGACATGCACCTACACAATCTTGATCATATAAGTAAGCATTGGTGAGCTGGGATCAATAGAACTTAAAACATGGGCATGAAGATATAATCATGACAATAAGAACTTAGCAACCATGTTGTAAACATGCAAATGAACACAAACAAAAGATCATGGTAATGAAACAATGAAAGTCAAACGTGTGTTCAAATCATAAGGAAAAACATACAAGTGCTTTTCAGCTTGTCCTTCATGGAGAGCAAAACATAAATGCATAGGACACCTCAAAGTTTAAGAGGGCGACTAGATACAAATAATTTAAGAACAAGTGAAACCAACAATATGAGTCAATCAATGAACTTTGGGACAATGCATATCACACTAAGAATGACAACTATGCTCTCTTAATGGTGCATAAAGAAAGAAGATGGTGACTCAACATAAAAGTAGAAGAAAGGCCCTTCGCAGAGGGAAGCAGTGATTTAGCATGTGCTAGAGCTTTTCATTTTGTAAAACAGAGATAAAAACTTGATTTTGAGAGGTGGTTGTCTTTGTCAACGACTGGCAATGGTGTTCTTACTATCTTCCATACAAAAATGAAGCAAGTTTTTGAGAGAGAGATTGGCACTTTGGTGCTCTTTTTATAAAACTTGGCACTCCTCCCCACCTTTCCTTTCACAAACCATGGCTAACCGATTCCATCGGGTGCCCACCAACATTCACATTCTTGGAGGAGTGCCTTTTTTCTATTTTTCACTTTTTTTTTCTTTTTTGGAATAAGCAATATGGAAGATAGCAAATCCGACCACTACGTCCCCATGAGCTGAAAACAGTGTCACAAAATGAGAAGTATTTTGAAGGTTTTTGAAAGGTAGCACACAAAATTTTTACTTTGGAATGGCTTACAAATACCATGCATAGGAATTTATAGTGGACACAATGGCAAACTTGGCTTTTAGGAGTTGGATGCACGAGTAGAGCTCATACTCAGTACAAGGTGAGGGCTAGCAAAAGACTGGGAGCGACCAACTAAGAGAGCAATAATGGCCATAATCATGCAAAGCGACAAAGCGACATTAAAAGAAGCATACGATGGCATCAAAAGTCAAAAACTAAATGATCATGAAGGCTATTGGCGACTTTGTAAGAGTCTAACATGTGTGAGCATGCGCCAAGTCAACCCAAATAGAGCATCAAGGAGAAAACCAAAATAATGCTTCCATACAATAAAAACAACGCATGATTTTTTCAAAGGCTCATTAAGCAATCTCAGTTATTTGAGACAAGTCATGCTACAGAAAAACCACTAAGCATACTATCAAAAAGACATCAAGCATGACATGAAAAAGCCTAAGCCGCAGTCTACACAAGCTCCTTCTTGTACCACTATTTTGCACAAAGCTTTTTCTCTTTTCCAACACCATTCAAATTTTTTATAAACACCTCTTTTGATGAAAACCAATAAAGATCAGAGGCAAAAATACACCTTGATGAAAGGATATGACAAGGTCTGAACGCAAATCAAGGTGAAAACAAAAACCAAAAGCAGTAGCAGAAAAAGAGAACACTCATTGAAACGATAAGAGTGAAAAATGGAGTGTTCTTGGCAAATGAAAAGCGAGTTCATCTCCTCCAAAAGAAACATGATGTGATCTAACCATTTATTGCAGCAAACAAAATTAACTAATAATGAAAACTAAAACAACTGACGCTCCAAAAACGCATAGTGCATGAAACAATAAAAATATAGTGTCTTGAAAGGTGACCTGATTTTTGCCGATGAAGAAGGGGTGCCTCGGGGGCATCCCCAAGCTTTTACGCTTGTACTTCTTGGATATTTCTTGGGGTGATGCATGGACATCCCCAAGCTTGAGCTTTTGTCCATTCTTCATCTCATCTCATCATTCTCCAATCCCTACACTTGAAAACTTCCTTCATACAAAACTAAACACAATTCTATTAGCAACATTAGTGTAAGCATAACATATATTCAACCTCTTTTTGCTTCAGGTTTCAACCTAAAACCACCACATATATAGCATATACTACTGTAGCAACTTCCCTAAAAGTTCCATAATCAAAAGAACTCAAAAGAAAGCGATAAAGTGGCAAACACAAATATTGGCAGAAATCTGTCAAAACTGAACAGCTGAAAAAGGTCGAATTTTTGAGGGATTTTCTGTTGCTCAAATCAAAAAGTGTTCAACTAATGAAAGTTTGGATACAACCTGGGGCATATGCACAAGAATTCGCAGGTCCAAAAGATATACAGAGAATTTTCACAAATTTTTACGGTGCAGCACCGAAAACAGTTTCAGGACAGCAATTTCCCCAAATCTTTACCTCACTCAAATTAGAGGCTTCTCTTGGCACAACAACAAAATAAAAAGGATAAGGAGCGGTTATTACAGTAGTAATAACTTCCAAGACTCAAATAAAAGAAAAAGTACTGAAAATAAAACAATGGGTTATCTCCCAAGAGTGCTTTTCTTTAACGCCTTTGAGCTAGGCGCAATAATTTGCAAAGATGCTCATGTGGGCACCATCTGAGAGCTTGAGGCAAAGGCGCCATATAGGAACTTAAAGCAATAGAGAGCATCAAAAAGCAAATGTGAAAGACATTTATATCTAAACCACTTCCTATGCATAGGAAACTTGTAAGAAAATAAATCAACGAGGCACATAGTAGCAAGCATGGTTAGATAAAACAAGTGCCACTTCAAGATTTGCAACATAAAGAGGGGAAACTTAATATTGTTGAGATCCATCAAACCATGTTTCCCTCTCTCATAATAACTTTCAGTAGCATCATGAATAGAACTAACAATATAACTATCACATAAAGCATCCCTATCATGAGCCACATGCATAAAAGAATTAATACTCCCCACATGAACAATTGTAGTAGGAGCAGATTCAACAAAATAAATATTCTCATCACCATAATCATCAAAAACAGGAGGCATATTGTAATCATAACTAATTTTATCCTCAATAGTAGGTGAACTGAAAACATTATACCCATCATCATAAACTAGAGGCTTAGTATCATCAAGAGATAGAGAACTACTATGTCGCAAAGCATATTCATCAAACATATCATCATAAGAAGGAACATGGATAGCACTAATGGTACAACAATTATTAACCTTAGAATTGGTACCAAAAAGATTTTCAATATCAAAAGTAGAGTGCTTTTCCCAATCATGATCACTAACATAGGTAACAGGCATAGGAACATCATCCCAATCAGAATTATCATAATCTATAGCAGGATCATAAAGCTTAAGGGAAGATACCGTGTCCTCTCGCCTCTTACTCCTCTTCTTCTTCTTCTTCTTCTTCTTACTCTCTCCTTTAGGAGGGAGAGATGATACGTCTCAAACGTATCTATAATTTTTGATGCTCCATGCTTTGTTTTACACCATTTGCCTACTGTTTCGTTACACTTAGTGGCATTTTTATACGCTTTCCGGAACTAACCTATTAACGAAGTGCCACAGTGCCAGTTTCCTGTTTTCTGCTGTTTTTGTGTTTCAGAAGTGATACACAGGAAATATTCTCGGAATTGGACGAAACAAGTTCCTGAAGTCATATTTCACCGGGGAGCTCCCAAACATCCGAAGACCTGACGGAGGGGGGCCACGAGGCCCCCACACACAGGGGCGGCGCGGCCCAGCCCCTGGCCGCGCCACCCCCTTGTGAGGGCACGTGGTCCACCCTCTGACATCGCCCCTTCGCCTACATATACCCCCTGACGAGAAAAACCTAAGGGCCTGATCAGTTTTCCAGAATACATCGTGATCCGCCGCCGCCGTCGACCCGAAGATCGGGAGGGTCCAGAAGCTCTTCCCGGCACCCTGCCGGAGAGGGGAATCGCCACCGGAGGTCTCCTTCATCGCCATGATTGCCTCCAGAGCGATGAGTGAGTAGTCTACCTTGGACTATGGGTCCATAGCAGTAGCTAGATGGTTGTCTTCTCCACCATGTGCTTCATGTTTAGATCTCATGAGCTGCCGTACATGATTGAGATCACTGTTATGTAATTCTATGATGTTGGTTTGTTGGGATCCGATGAATATTGGTGTTTATGATTAAGTTGTTGTACTGAATTTTATCTTATGTTATCTCTATGATGTTTATGATCTTGCATGCTCTCCGTTGTTAGTAGCTATCTTGGCCGAGTAGTTGCTAGTGACTCCAAGAGGGGGTATTTATGCTCGATAGTGGGTTCATGCCTCTATTTCACCTGGGGGAGTGACAGAAACCTCTAAGGTGGTAGATGTGCTGTTGCTACTAGGGAGAAAACAACATTCATATGCTCGAGGGCATATGCTTTGTTTACATTACACACTTTGCTTAATGCAATTATCTGTTGTTCGCAACTTAATACTTCTAGGGTGTTCGGATGATATCCCCGGGGGTGGATTATTAGTCATAGATGCAGTTGGATGGCGGTCTATGTATTTTGTTGTAATGCCCAGAGTGAATCTCATAGTGATCTTCTTGACATATCACGTTAGCTCTATTCTATCAATTGCCCAACTGTAATTTGTTTACCCAGCATGTTATTTTATCTATGGAGAGACACCACTAGTGAACTGTGGACCCCGGTCCTATTTTAATCATATTGCAATCAACTTTTTACTATTCCCGCACTGTTTACTTTACTCGCATATACTCTACTGTTTTCCACTCGATACACTCATAACCTTTGTTTCAAGCAAACCGGTGAGATTGACAACCTCATCGCAAGTTGGGAACAAAGTATTTGTTTGTGTGTGTGCAGGTTCCACGTTGCAGCTAGCAAGCAAAGCTTGGACGAGGCGCCACATATAAATTGTCCGCTGCTGTCGCAAGCTAGCAAACATCACCTTCAGTCGTCACCGTCTCCCTTCTCCTGAACGATAAACCTTGGTTTCTTAACTGAGGGAAAACTAGCCGCTACACTCATCATACCTTCCTCTTGGGGTTCCCAACGGGCTGGTCAATCACCACGCACAAGGACATATGTTCCCACATCAACTCACCATCAACCGTTCACAAGTGTAGGGATCAGCTACTTTTCTGGCGCCGTTGCCGGGGAAGGAAGAGAAGACTTCTGCGAGGGGAGTTCTTCGCACACACATTCTTTACTTTGTTATTTGTTTGCTTTACTTTACTTTATTTTACCTGCATTGCTTTTATATCAAAAACCCAAAAAAATTAGAATCCTTGGTAGTTGTTTTTATTTATCTGCTTTTAGTTTTGTTACAATGAGTAATCCTGAAGTAGAAGTTCGTAGTTTCAAGCAACAAGGGGGAGAAAGTTTAAAAGATGCTTGGTACCGTATTAACAATGCTCATCATAGGTGTACCAAAAAGCACTCCACCATGATCCTCCTTAGAAATTTTTATGTTGGTATATCTAGCTGGAATAGGTATGTTCTTGATACTCTTACAGGAGGTAATTTTCTGGGTACTCCCGCGGGAGAAGCATGCACTATAATTGAAAGTTTAGTGGGAGTACCACCTATTCATGTTGCTAAGACTGAGACCACTTTGGAAGAGGTGGTAGAAAAGCTCAGCTCCTTAGAGAAAAGTTTGCCAAGTATCCTAGAAAATGCTAGCCGCGATAGTGAATTAATAGAAAGCATTGGTAAGAGAATTACCATTTTAGAGGCTAGCACTACTCATGACAATCAAAACTTGAGGATTGGTAAACTAGAAGAGTCTATGGAAACTCTTAGTTTAATCTTCTCTTCTCTTAAATTTAAGAAAGAGAAAGTGTTTGTTGGAAAAGAGCAAAAATTTATGTATGTTCCCAAGGTTTCTGCGCTTAAATCTCAACATGTTCTTAAAATTGGTAAGACTCTTAGTTACACTAAGGGTGACTTGCAGGTTGAATCATCTTCGGGAACCTTCAAAGAGCCTACTGAGGTAACTAGCACTTCATCTGATATTACTTGATTCGCACTTTTCTGCGCCTAGCTCAAAGGCGTTAAAGAAAAGCACTCTTGGGAGATAACCCAATGTTTATTTTCAGTACTTTTTCTTTTATTTGAGTCTCAGAAGTCATTACTACTGTAATGACCGCTCTTTATCTTGTTTATTTCGTTTTTGTGCCAAGAGAAGCCTCTAATTTGAGTGAGGTAAAGATTTGGGGTTATTGCTGTCCTGAAACTGTTTTCGGTGCTGCACCGTAAAAATTCGTGAAAAATCACTGTATATCTTTTGGACCTGAAATTTCTTGTGCTTATGCCCCAGGTTATATCCAAACTTTCGTTAGTTGAACACTTTTTGATTTGAGCAACAGAAAATCCCTCAAAAATTCGTCCTTTATCAGCTGTCCAGTTTTGACAGATTTCTGCCAATATTTGTTTTTGCCACTTTATCGCTTTCTTTTGAGTTCTTTTTGATCATGGAACTCTTGTGGAAGTTGCTACAGTAGTATATACTTTATATGTGGTGGTTTTGAGTTGAAACCTGAAGCTAAAAGAGGGTTGAATATATTTTATGCTTACACTAATGTTGCTAATAGAATTGTGTTTAGTTTTGTATGAAGGAAGTTTTCAAGTGTAGGGATTGGAGAATGATGAGATGAGTTGAAGAATGGACAAAAGCTCAAGCTTGGGGATGCCCAGCACCCCAAGAAATATCCAAGAAGTACAAGCGTCAAAGCTTGGGGATGCCCCCGAGGCACCCCTTCTTCATCGGCAAAAATCAGGTCACCTTTCAAAACACTATATTTTTATTGCTTCATGCACTATGTGTTTTTCTTGGAGCGTCAGTTGTTTTAGTTTTCTTAGTTTGTTTAGTTTGTTTGTTTGCTGCAATAAATGGTTGGACCCCAACAAATTCCCTTTGGAGGAGATGTACTCGTTTTCATTTGCAAAGAACGCTCTAGTTTTCACTCTTATTTAAAATCGAGCGTTCTACTTTTTCTGCTACTGCTTTTGGTTTTCGTTTTCGCCTTGATTTGCGTTCAGATCTTGTCATATCTTTTCATCAAGGTGTATTTTTGCCTCTGATCTTTATTGGTTTTCATCAAAAGAGGTGTTTATAAATTTTCAAATGGTGTTGGAAAAGAGAAAAAGCTTTGTGCAAAATAGTGGTACAACAAGGAGCTTGTGTAGACTGCGGCTTAGGCTTTTTCATGTCATGCTAGATGTCTTTTTGATAGTATGCTTAGTGGTTTTGCTGTAGCATGACTTGTCTCAAATAACTGAGATTGCTTAATGAGCCTTTGAAAAAAAAAATCATGCGTTGTTTTTATTGTATGGAAGCATTATTTTGGTTTTCTCCTTGATGCTTTATTTGGGTTGACTTGGCGCATGCTCACACATGTTAGACTCTTCCAAAGTCGCCATTAGCCTTCATGATCATTTAGTTTTTGACTTTTGATGCCATCGTATGCTTCTTTTAATGTCGCTTTGTCGCTTTGCATGATTATGGCCATTATTGTTCTCTTAGTTGGTCGCTCCCAGTCTTTTGCTAGCCCTCGCCTTGTACTGAGTATGAGCTCTACTCGTGCATCCAACTCCTAAAAGCCAAGTTTCCCATTGTGTCCACCATACATACCTACTAGCAATTTGCTATTCCAAGTAAATTTGACTTGCTTTTATATTCTCTTCAAATTAAACTCTTACCAGTGTTATGCGAAATTCGGTCAGTAAAGCTCTCACGAACCGGAAGGCACACTTTACTTTTTCCTGTTCTAAAAATTTGACATTGTGGTCTTTTATGCTGAGTTGTTATGCTTGCAAGTTGTAAGTTGGATTCTAGCCCAGCCATGCCGTCATGGGGCAAGCTTTCAATATTGCACTTCCTATTTGAGTTGATATTGTGATCTTTTGTTTATGGATGCCCGCTGTGTGAAATGAATTGGGAATCTTGTGAGGATCATGGAGTTTTTATATGTGTTAGGGAAACGCCGGGCCGCCAATCTAAGCCATGCATAATTCATGGTGGAAATTTGCAGCATACCCATGGTGAACATTCGACGACGCATCTCACAATAAAAAGCTAAACAATATAGCAAATAAAAGTGATGCCGAGGTGTTCATTGTCTGCTTGTCCTGTCATTTTGGTGTGGGCTTGTTCCATGTCATCGGGCACGGAGGTACCCCATTGGCGGTTCTCAATGATATGCATATACTTACAATGACAAGAGCCTTGCTTGGGACTCTAAGTAAACTAGCATAGTTTGGGTACTCGTATTCACGGGACACGAGGTTTTCAACTTATGATTTGTCAAGCATATGCATCATAATTGTTCTCGCATTAACTTTAACCATTCAAGATGCTTATGATGGGGGCAATGAGAGCTCAAAGCCGGTAAGTACCATAATTTTTGAAGGTTATAAAACTTGCAATCACTGCTTCCCTCTGCGAAGGGCCTTTCTTCTACTTTTATGTTGAGTCACCACCTTCTTTCTTTATGCACCATTAAGAGAGCATAGTCGTCATTCTTAGTGTGATATGCATTGTCCCAAGGTTCATTGATTGACTCATATTGTTGGTTTCACTTGTTCTTAAATTATTTGTATCTAGTCGCCCTCTTAAACTTTGAGGTGTCCTATGCATTTATGTTTTGCTCTCTTTGAAGGACAAGCTGAAAACCACTTGTATGTTTTTCCTTATGATTTGAACACGTTTGACTTTCATTGTTTCATTACCATGATCTTTTGTTTGTGTTCATTTGCATGTTTACAACATGGTTGCTAAGTTCTTATTGTCATGATTATATCTTCATGCCCATGTTTTAAGTTCTATTGATCCCAGCTCACCAATGCTTACATATATGATCAAGATTGTGTAGGTGCATGTCACCTCAAAAATTATTCTTTTGTTATCACTTACCTACTCGAGGACGATCAGGAGTTAAGCTTGGGGATGCTTGATACGTCTCAAACGTATCTATAATTTTTGATGCTCCATGCTTTGTTTTACACCATTTGCCTACTGTTTCGTTACACTTAGTGGCATTTTTATACGCTTACCGGAACTAACCTATTAACGAAGTGCCACAGTGCCAGTTTCCTGTTTTCTGCTGTTTTTGTGTTTCAGAAGTGATACACAGGAAATATTCTCGGAATTGGACGAAACAAGTTCCTGAAGTCATATTTCACCGGGGAGCTCCCAAACATCCGAAGACCTGACGGAGGGGGGCCACGAGGCCCCCACACACAGGGGCGGCGTGGCCCAGCCCCTGGCCGCGCCACCCCCTTGTGAGGGCACGTGGTCCACCCTCTGACATCGCCCCTTCGCCTACATATACCCCCTGACGAGAAAAACCTAAGGGCCTGATCAGTTTTCCAGAATACATCGCGATCCGCCGCCGCCGTCGACCCGAAGATCAGGAGGGTCCAGAAGCTCTTCCCGGCACCCTGCCGGAGAGGGGAATTGCCACCGGAGGTCTCCTTCATCGCCATGATTGCCTCCGGAGCGATGAGTGAGTAGTCTACCTTGGACTATGGGTCCATAGCAGTAGCTAGATGGTTGTCTTCTCCACCATGTGCTTCATGTTTAGATCTCATGAGCTGCCGTACATGATTGAGATCACTGTTATGTAATTCTATGATGTTGGTTTGTTGGGATCCGATGAATATTGGTGTTTATGATTAAGTTGTTGTACTGAATTTTATCTTATGTTATCTCTATGATGTTTATGATCTTGCATGCTCTCCGTTGTTAGTAGCTATCTTGGCCGAGTAGTTGCTAGTGACTCCAAGAGGGGGTATTTATGCTCGATAGTGGGTTCATGCCTCTATTTCACCTGGGGGAGTGACAGAAACCTCTAAGGTGGTAGATGTGCTGTTGCTACTAGGGAGAAAACAACATTCATATGCTCGAGGGCATATGCTTTGTTTACATTACACACTTTGCTTAATGCAATTATCTGTTGTTCGCAACTTAATACTTCTAGGGTGTTCGGATGATATCCCCGGGGGTGGATTATTAGTCATAGATGCAGTTGGATGGCGGTCTATGTATTTTGTTGTAATGCCCAGAGTGAATCTCATAGTGATCTTCTTGACATATCACGTTAGCTCTATTCTATCAATTGCCCAACTGTAATTTGTTTACCCAGCATGTTATTTTATCTATGGAGAGACACCACTAGTGAACTGTGGACCCCGGTCCTATTTTAATCATATTGCAATCAACTGTTTACTATTCCCGCACTGTTTACTTTACTCGCATATACTCTACTGTTTTCCACTCGATACACTCATAACCTTTGTTTCAAGCAAACCGGTGAGATTGACAACCTCATCGCAAGTTGGGAACAAAGTATTTGTTTGTGTGTGTGCAGGTTCCACGTTGCAGCTAGCAAGCAAAGCTTGGACGAGGCGCCACATATAAATTGTCCGCTGCTGTCGCAAGCTAGCAAACATCACCTTCAGTCGTCACCGTCTCCCTTCTCCTGAACGATAAACCTTGGTTTCTTAACTGAGGGAAAACTAGCCGCTACACTCATCATACCTTCCTCTTGGGGTTCCCAACGGGCTGGTCAATCACCACGCACAAGGACATCTGTTCCCACATCAACTCACCATCAACCGTTCACAAGTGTAGGGATCAAGAGACTTGAAGGGCATCTTCTTTACATAATCTGGCTTGCTGACAGAAACAACAGAAGAAACTTTGGAGGATTCCTCCTCTCTATTAATAAGATCAAAACATCTATTAGTCCTATCATAGCTTGGCAAAACATCATGTTTAATAAGATCTTGTAAGTAAGTATTTGCGAGGCAATCTTTAGCACAATAGAGATGACAACCACGAAGGGTGCTATTAAGATCAACATCATTCATGTCTACCAAAGCAATCTTTCTAGATATCTCTTTACAATTCAAAAACAAAGTAAGCTCATCATACTGATTGAAAGTAATCTTATCATCACAATACAAATCTGCGGTACTTGTTCGATTAATTGGGCATTGAAAATTAAAGTGACCTTTTTCACCGCAAAATTCACAAAGAAAAGGATAAAGCTCACAAACCCATTCACCAAGCACATCTAGATCCTTGAGCCACATGCTGGTTTCTTCATTTGCGTGGGTGATGCAATAATCTTCCTTGTTGTAACTCTGTTCACAAAGTCTATGTATTCCACAAAAATTAACATGCTTATAAGAAATAGTACTTTGAGAAGTTTGAGCATGTTTATTGCAATCATCAACAACAATATCACTTTCTATGCAAGTGTCCTTAAAAGGTTCATGATACACGTCCCCATTTCCTTTAGGAACATTCATATGGGAAGCAAATGCTTTAAAGCAATCAACCATAATTTGAGGATCAAGACCATATTTAGCACTAAGCTCTTAAAAAGTAGCAGTTTCAGCGAAAGACTTAATGCAATCAAACTCATAATTCATACCTGATCCTTTACCTTTGTCGGTTTCCCATCCTTCAGCATTCTCTTGTATACGGTCAAGAAGTTTCCACTTAGCATCTTCCTTCATATGAGTGAATGATCCAAAACAAGAAGCATCCAAATAATCCTTATCAGGAAGAGTAAGCCGTGCATAAAAATTATCAATAACAATATTGCGGGGAAGATCATGAATAGGACATTTATGCATTAGTAACTTCAATCTTCCCCAAGCTTGGGCAATGCTTTCTCCCTCATGCGGATGAAAATTATAAATGTAATTCCTATCTTTATAAACCTGACTAGAAGGATAGAATTTAGAATAAAAGAGAGGTTCAATTTCCTCCCAATCAATAGATCGGCCATCCTTCAATGTTTTATACCATTCCTCAGCTCTGCCTTTCAGCGAAAAAGAGAATAGCTTCTTCTTAACTTAGTTCATTGAAATACCTGCACACTGGAACAACTCGCATAATTCATGTATAAAAAGCAGATGATCGCCAGGATGGACAGTTCCATCATCTAAATAGCAGTTATCCCTAATACGTTCAACAATCTTCGTAGGTATTTTAAAAGGATGAGGAGCACAAGCATCACTAGAAACATCACATATGGGAGATAAAATATTATCAGAACAGACCTTCTCCGCTAAAGCTGGGGGACTAAAAATATCATACTCAACAAAACCAGCTTCCCCAAGCTTAGACTTTTCTATAGCATTAGCATTAACAGTATTCAAAGCATTCGTACTAATAACATTGCTATGCGAAATAAGCTCCAAAGGATTTTCAATTTTCTCTTCAAATCTAAAATCAGGAAAAAGACTAAAGAACTCTTTGTTTTCCATTAAGCCTAACTAGTGAAAATAAAAACAAGAAACAAAAAGATGTAATTGCAGAATCTAAAGGAAATAACTCTGAGCACTCACACAGGAGGATGCGAGTACCTTTTACCTTACCTCCCCGGCAACGGTGCCAGAAAAGAGCTTGATGTCTACGCACTTCTATTCTTGTAGACACTTGTTGGGCCTCCAAGTGCAGAGGTTTGTAGAACAACAGCAAGTTTCCCTTAAGTGGATCACCCAAGGTTTATCGAACTCAGGGAGGTTAGAGGTCAAAGCTATCCCTCTCAAGCAACCCTGCAATTACGATACAGAAAGTCTCTTGTGTCCCCAACACACCCAATACACTTGTCAGATGTATAGGTGCACTAGTTCGGCGAAGAGATAGTGAAATACAAGTGGTGTAGATGATTAGAAGTAGCAAACGTGATGTGAAATGCTTGGAAACAAGGCCTAGGGATCATACTTTCACTAGTGGACACACTCCCAACAATATAACATGAATGAACAAGTAACTTCTCTTTGCTAAGGTACTCTGAATTACTCTCCTATTGAATAACACTAATCATTGTGTAGTGGCTACAGAAGCACCCCTTAAAGTTCATCAAGTACTTGACAAACACCACTCATAGCGATACCCAAATCAAAGAACAACTCAAGATAGAAATCATTGCAACTTAAACCAAGTACTAACACGGTGCACACACTGTCAACATTACACCATGAAAGGAGGAATAGATCACTCAAACTATCATAGCAATAATTATTCTCATAATCCACAAGAGATCACAATCATAGCCTAAACCAAGTACCACCATGATGCACGCACTGTCACCGTTACACCATAGCAGGAGGAATAGATTACTTTAATAACATCACTAGAGTACACAAAATATCTGAATAATAACATGTACTTGTTCAACATGATACAAAGCTCACGATCACATAAAGATCACATCATGGGAGAGAGAGGTGAACCACATAGCTACCGGTAGAGCCCTCAGCCCCGGGAATGAACTACTCCCTCCTCATCATAGGAGACAGCAAGGTTGATGGAGATGGTGGTGAGATCGATGGAGACGGCGGAGACGGCGATGGAGACCGATGGAGATGGCTCCGGGGGCACTTCCCCGTCCCGGCAGGGTGCCGGAATAGAGACTTCTGTCCCCCGAAATTCGTCGGCGATGGCGGCGGAGCTGCGGAACTCTTTCTGGAAAATTGCCGAATCCCCTAGGGTTTTCTGTCCCGAGGCTTCTTATAGGCGAAGGGGCGATGTCAGAGGAGGGCCAGGGCCTCCTCACACATGGGTGGCGCGGCCAGGGGCCTGGCCGTGCCACCTGTGTGTGTGGGGCCCCTGTGGCCCCTCTCCGTCAGGTCTTCGGATGTCTGGAAGCTTCCCCTTGATTTAAGACTTCAGGATTTGGTTTCGTCCAATTCCGAGAACATTTCCTGTGTATCACTCTGAAACACAAAAACAGCAGAAAATAGGGAACTGGCACTGTGGTACTTTGTTAATAGGTTAGTTCCGGAAAGTGCATAAAAATGCCACTAAGTGTAACGAAACAATAGGCAAATGGTGTAAAAACAAGCATGGAGCATCAAAAATTATAGATACGTTTGAGACGTATCATAGGGAGGCGGTCAGGCGGAGCATCTGGCCTCTTGATAATGGCATGGACTGGACACCGGCCAGCTAGTCCCTGAACAACAACTGATCTGGCCCACGTCTATCTGGTGGCGTTGTCCTCTTGGTCCCGATGGATATAAATGCCATTTGAAGGTTTCTGTGCAGTGTACCTATTTTTAACTACAAGCGCACTAGTGGAAAACAGAGCAATAGAACCGGTTTGTAACCCCCATTAGCACCGGTTTTGGAACCGGTGCAACGCATCCGGGACTAAAGCCTTAACCTTTAGCACCGGTTGCGTTACGAACCGGTGCTAAAGGCCCTCCACGTGGCCTCCCACACGCGCCCCCGTCGGAGGACCTTTAGCACCAGTTTGTAATATGAACCGGTGCTAGAGGATGGCGACGTGGCAGCCCCTGCAGTGTTTGGCTAAAACCCTAATCCCTAGCCTTTTGAAATATGGTTTTTTCGGGTATTTGAAAAATGTTGATGCACATATAAAAGAAACCATCATATATATTACACAATATCGTCATACATATAGAGATCGAAGCTAGTATGTGTTATCTTTTATCGTGTTTGGTCGAACATATTACATAATGAAACATTGTACACGTTCATGAATATATACAATATAATTTCAGCTACGATTTTCCAAAATTGTAATGCCGATGGTATTCACCGGTTGGTACTATGACCTCATCAAGTAAGAATCCAGCCAGTTCCTCTTGAATTGCTCGTATACGCTCAGTTGCTAGAAGACGATCCCGCTTCAGTTCGATCTAATGTAAAGAAGGGGGTCAATATATATGAATGAAGAAACTCAACATAAATGATGGTAATAAAATAAAATTGTGAATATTATTTGCGTACATCTAGTTGTTCTAGTCTTCTCTTCTCACGACAAGTCTCTCGCATGAACTCGCAGACATAGAATCCACATAAATTATTCCCGTCTTCTTGCTTCAAGCACTTTACGAGAATAGAGTTCAATCAAAATAATAATCAAGGATGATAATGGTATTGAAACTAGAACCAACGAGATGCGCGGACCTAGCTAGTAGTACTTACCGGTACTTGTTTAAATTCAAGCTCATTTCTCCAGGGACCCGGTGCCTTAGCCGTGAACCGTTTCCAAGCACTGCCCCGCAAAGAAAATGAATAAAGAAGTTAGTAATTAGTTGATATCGGGAAATGAACAAAAGTAGCTGATATAGTGCCATGCATAATGATTGAAATTACTGCTGGAGTGTATCAATCATGTCCCCGAATGTCTCAAGGGATTTTTTTTTCGAGTCCATGACTAGTACTCGTCCTCTATCAAGTTCAATAACTAGCAGAATAAAATGATAGCTGCGCACACACATAACACACACTTAACATCGAGTAACCAAAATATATAGTAATGTGTATAAGACAGTTAACACACTCACTTGAAATTGTAAGGAAATAGTATTTTCGTCATGGTTTCTTGTTTCCTTAACGCCCGTACCAAGTTATCCTCCGTGTCCTTGATATGGTTATGGAGAGTTACCTCGTTCACGGTATATGGGTCAATGAACCCAATATCATAGATTTGTCCTCTTTTGCATTCGAGTTTCTTCAATCTGCATAATATAGTGAGTAAAATTATGCATGCAATAAACGAGATGAGATAAAAACTTATAGTTACAAGGAAAAATAATACTTACAAACAATAGGCACTGATCATCGATTTGTCGAGGGCATCATGATTGTATAACTGAAATAATTCAGCAAATTCGATGTTTATGTCGTCGGTTCCACGAAAGTAATGCTCATCATTAATTCCTATTACGATCCAATTCTGCCCACGCTGTGAGGCTTCCAAGTACCAGTTATGCAATTTTCGCATTCTTGTTGGTAGATTCGGAATCTCCTCGGGTCTGACGAGAGGGCTCCCATACCGGTATTTGTATGCTACTACTTCAGCCGTGGGGAAATCACACCTGCTTAAGTATTGAGCAACAGACATACCTGTAGCTTCGGCCTCCTCTTTGTACAGTGCTATGATCTCTGGATCATACTGGACATCGGGAAACACTTGGAGCGGGGGGCAAGAGTTCATCTGTTCTCCGAGCTGAGGAACTGATTTACCTTTCGACCGCTTTGCTGCATCTGACTTGAGAATAGTGCGGTCATAATCTGATGCAAGCCTTGGCTCGGGTTGGTGAAGGTTCTTCAACATTTTTAACACTTTTGGATCTAGAGGAGGCTGCTCGGCGGACTGCTCGGTCTTCTTTCTCTTCAAATTTTCAAAGAAGTTCTTTGATTTCTCTTGTACCTTCGCCGCAGTTTCCTCCGGAGTATAGTCGTAAGGTCTCTTTGGAGGAACCTTAGGTACTCTTGGAAGGGGCTCCTGTCGACGGATCGGTGATCGGTTACTCTTGGGAGCGGCGATGGTATGCTTCTGCCTTTGGCTCTGAGCCTCAGTGGGTGGAGGTGGCGGAGACGGCTCACTAGCTGGCGAAGGCTGGTATGCTGGAGAAGGCTGACGCGGAGATGGCGGAGAAGGGTGACGTGCTGGAGACCTTGGCGTCCAATTTGGAAGCACGATTAATTCCTTTAGCCATAGAACTGTGGTCTTCTTGGCTTCTCCCAGCTCGTACAAATCCCCTTCACCCGCAGGGTGGTCAAGCTTGAGCTGCTCAAATCCGCCCATAACTTCATCCACCCCGACAACAACATAGCCAGGTGGAATCAGACGACAATGATAGGTTGAATCAGGTCCAATGGGTAAGGCATAGCCGACCGCCACCTTCATGGTTATGTTCGCGACCTTCACATGTAGCTCGCAAGATGTCGACTCCGTGATATCATCCACTGGGTAGCGGATCACCGGTTCATCATCATCCGCTGGGAGGTCCGTGGAAGCCACGCTGCTTTTCCACTGAGATGGTGGGCCGGTAGCATCATATCCGGCTTCTATCTGTGGCTGAGATGCGGCAGTTCCTTGCTGGCTTATCTGATTTAACAAGTCTGATTGCCGCTTCAGCTCTTGTTCTATCTGAGACATGCGGTCTGCTTCCCTTTCCTTTCTTCTCTGACGGCTTCTATCGGGAAATTTCTTCATTTCCACGGGAAACCCGAGTTTCCACGGTTTGGAGCCCGGAGTGGTTCGTGTTCGTCTTGGGTGTTCATCATTCCCAAGGGCACGCGTGAGCTCGTCCTTCTCTCTTTCGGGATGGAACCTTCCCTCTTCAACATCCTTTGATGCGCTTCTAAGGGCATCAATGGGAAGAGGGTCTTCGTCATGCTTTTTTGTATATACACACTTCCCTTCCGAGTCCAACTTCCCTCCATGCCCGTAAAACCAATCCCTTGACCGATCATTCCATTTCAATGTCTCCGGAATGATCCCTTTGGCAATTAGATCGTCCTCCATCTTCTTCCATTTAGGCTTGCCAGTCTTGTAGCCTCCTTGCCCCATAGTATGGTGATACTTCTTTTTAGCAGCATTTTTCTTATTTATTTCTGACCTTCGCTTAGCTGCCTCTGAAGTCTTGTACTCCACGAATGCGTCCCAGTGATCTTTTATCTTCTCATATTGTCCAGTGAACACCAGAGTCTTTTTTTGGTCGACAAAATCCTTGTACAATCTTTTCTTCCAGTTGTTGAATTGTATTGCCATCCTCGAAAGAGTCCACTTCTTGACTTTCCGCTCTATGATATTCAGATGACGATCATCGTCATCTGAATCCTCCTCATTTGCATCCTCCTCATTTCGATCCACCTCAGTTCGATCCACCTGTGGCGCCTCTGGTAGGGTAAAATTAACCATGAGCTTCTTCCAAAGAATATTCTTCAATCTGTTGCGGACATATTTAACTGGTTCCGTCTTTGTCTTCTTCCATTCTCGAAGGGTGATCGGAATGTTGTCCCTAACAAGAACTCCGCATTGTCTTATAAATTTACTTGCATGAGCCGCGGGAGCAATCGGTTCGCCATCTTCACCGATTTCTTCTATTCGGTACCTTTCATGTTCTTCCAACCTTCTGGCCGGACCTCTTCTATTTGCAGAAGAGTGGCTCGATCCAGAGGGCTAAAAGAAGAAGGAGCGTTAATATATGTATATACACAAATCAAATAATCCAACTATACAACAAATGCTTAATTTATTATTAATACACATCTACCTCGCCGGCGCCTTCTCCCTCATCTTCGGCACCTTCTCCCTCTCCGGCACCTTCTCCTTCACCGGTGCCTCCATCCACTCCGGCACCTTCTACTTCACTGGTGCCATCCTCTCCGGCACCTTCTCCCTCATCGAAGCCATCTCTACGATTTTGTTCGTCTCCCTCACCGGAGTTGTTTAGAAACAACGAGGTGACATCGTCATCATTATTATCACGGATGATGTCCTCGATAATATTTTCCTGGAAGTCGTCTCTTCCGAGATCCATAGTTTCTGCAAAGAATTATTACAAATTATTATAATAATACGGAGACCAAAAAAAAGGGGGCGTTGGCCGAGCGCCGGCGCGGTGGGGGAAGATTAGGTCTTCCCTCCCCACCACGCCGGCGCCCGGCCAACGCCCCCATTTTATAACAAAAGCCTTAATTTAGCACCAAAAATTGTCTTTATTCATAGCCACAGGAAAACTCAATTTTCATGAAATGGCATTGTGATCATGTGTAATATGGAGATCTACGTGCGGAATTTTGTTTCAAATTTTTTGACATTTCGAAACACGATTGAAATATATTTCACATAAAGTAAAATATGCTAATAACTAAAATATGCTAATAACTAACAAAATGATATATTTTATAACAAATGCTACTAACTAACTAATTAACTAACAAATCCTAAAAATAACTAAAGTAATTAAAAAACCTAAAATAACTAAAATACCTAAAATATACTAATTAACTAACAAATACCTAAAATATACTAATTAACTAACAAATAACTAAACTATACTAATTAACTAACAAATACCTAAAATATACTAATTAACTAACAAATACCTAAAATATACTAATTAATTAACAAATAACTAAAATCCTAAAATAACTAAAAAAAATAACAAATTAAATGCATGCAGGGACGTCGACTTACAGCGAGTGCGGCCGGCGACGGTGGCGCGGGCGCGGGCGCGGGAGCGGGAGCGGCGAGCGGGCGCGGGCGCGGGCGCGGGCGCGGGCGCGGGCGCGGGCGCGGGCGACGGTGGCGCGGAAATTTTCGGCATCCTGCCGGCGTCGTTCTGCTCCTAGCGCGCGAGTCCTTAGCAGTTTCTGATGCGGGCAGAGGAAGAAGAAGAAGTTATAAAGGCCGGCACCTTTAGCACCGATTCGTGGCTTGAACCGGTGCTAAAGGTCCTTTAGCACCGGTTGAAGCCACCAACCGGTGCTAAAGGTCAGACCTTTAGCACCGGTTGGTGGCTTCAACCGGTGCTAAAGGGTGCTTTCTGGAGACTGCACCGCCACCCCCTTTAGCACCGGTTTGAGCCACGAACCGGTGCTAAAGGGTGTTTTAAAATTTTCAGTTGTTCCCGCCAAATTCTTTTGATTAGTTAAACTAGTCGTCAACCCGTGCATCGCACGGGGCTTATCTACATATCGAAATGTTGATTTAAAAGAAATGTGAAAGCAACATTAAAGACTTATAAGTCATGTAGAATTTTAACAGTGTAATAGGAACTGATTAGGTAGGAAATCATTAACTTACATAAGCTTAAAAAAAATCAAAACTATGGTGCATATTTTTTGTAATTAAATTTTGACGCTGTATATTAAAATATTTTAAACCTTTAGCACTACTGGAAAGTTTTTTTCGCAACTCTAGTAATTAATTATTGTACATTGTTATTTGTATCAACTTCAAAACATTCGGCATACTTCTACTAACTTAATTTGAAAAGTAGGATACACCAAATAATGAGCAGACTGGAAATTAAAATTGCTGAAGTGATTGGTGTCTTCTGACTCAAATTTTATCTAACTGCAAGATAGTAATTCTTGATCCAAAATAAATGCCATCACTTGTAGGACTGACAAATAAAATAAATGTCAACTCTCAGAGTTTATGGGTAAATATAATAGAAGGCTCAATTGAGGAAATAATACAGGTACCAACTTATATCTATCTAGCATTGCAAAGCTATTTCCAACAGCAAGACAATATTCTCCATCGAAAAGCACGGTCTCATTCAGTACACAGGCAATTTTTTAACTGAGAAAAACTTTGTTGCTAAGAAAGATGAAATACTGAAATTAGAAAGTATTGCAGTAGCTGTTGTGTTAAATTCTACTTTAATCTAGTAACTTTGAGCATAGTCAAATATACGTACCAACAGTCCATGGTGTTCAGAATCTTGAAGAAGTACTGTCATGAAATTCTATCGATACAAAACCTCCATAGGCGTTGCCACGTTGGAAATAGAGACTCAAAGTTCTAACAGAGTTCCTGTTGAAGAATGTGAACATTTTTGCAGTTTGCAATGTGCGAACATAGAAGACTTGAGCAGTAGAATTCTTACACGGCAGCTTAGAAAAATAATATATCAATTTGCACTATTTTGTCCTTAAGATATATGCATGTTCTATTGGATTATTTGGCAACAAAAAGAATTAAGAGAAATACATACCCTCATTCCAGTAAACATGAAACTGATTAACATATTAGTTCCTTCTATCATAAAGACTCTGAAAATAATAACTTGATTTTCCTTTATATACCCGTGAGCCATGGTGCTTTGCGAAAATTAAAACATCGTGACCTAAAATTTTCTATCAACAGGGATATTAAAATATCTAATTTGCGATACATGCAAGGAAAAGGAATCGATGGTAACATACAGCAGTCTATCTAGTATTTAAAACGAAAAAATTTACACTTCTACAACAAATCACAATTCTAGGGTTATATCTGAACATACTAACTTGATTTTCATTTATGTACACGTAACATGCATGGCGCCGGCGCTCCCGACAGTAGTCTCTTCGGAGGCGGTGCTCGGTGACTTCCCGTCTGCGGTGTGGTGGGCTCCGGCGATCCAATGTTTGGGGAGCTTCAGCAGCGGCGCGCCATCGTTAGCTCCGGCTCGTCGTCGTCGTCGGGATCCAGAGGGCTTCCTTGTAATTTTTCCTTTGTTTCTGGACCTTTCTGTAAGTTCAGAGAATTAATATATCATCCCTTTCGCAAAAAAAACATGCATGGATGCCTGCAAAAATTAAAATATGGTGACCTAAAATTTTCAGCACATTAGGGATATTAAAGATTTAAAGTAGATAATTATCAATAGATGTGCGAAAAAGAAATAGTGGAAAATATACAACACATCCATATATCTAAGAATTAATTCCATTTCCCATAGAATTACGTGTGGCCTCACCATACCAGATTAAATCAGCACATGGATCGGATGGAAAGAAGACCATGATTGCTTGCCTGAGAGAGACCTTCCACTACTTTCTTTGCTGCCATTAGGTGCGGAGCAGCAAAATTTATATGACACGGCTGCACAGATGCAGAGGTTGCTTCTTTACCATGTGCTGGACGAATCAATCGGTGGCATGCCAAAGGATTAGATGGATGTAAAAACTCCACTCTTCGTTGCCGGACCTAGGAGACACTGCCCGCTTGCTTTTTTTCTTTTCTCTTTCCGATGTGACACGGGGAGATACCAATGGAAGTATGACTCGCGTGCTTGCGGCCAAACGGCACATCATGTTTTCATCCTACAACAACGAACATATCATACATTAATCGGATGTACTAAGTTTCTTCACCTCTAGGATTAACGTGGAGGCTCCTACGGTGCTTCTAATTAGAAAATATAAGATATAATATAAGACTAAATTATATCTAGATATTCAATGGACGGTATTCTTGTGCCCACAACTATTATGGAACATTATGTGTTCGTTTCAATCTAACCCATTACCATATCCTCACAAAAAATCACAAATTAAAAAATATTTATTTACATGTTAGCTGGTACAACAATGGCAAACTTTTTTTTGTGATGGAGTCTATTTATTGGATGCAGATTGAGTAAATAAATTGTTGGTACATGCAGGGAAGTACATACCAGATGATATATGAAATTCAAATCTTCTGTATTTTGATTGGCACAAATTCCTCTTTGCCCTTGGTGCATCCCTGTCCATGTACGACCTGTGCAGAAAATAGTAGAACATGCAGGCACCAGAACGCCGATAGGATCGAATCTTTAGATTGAGAGAGGAGGAGGAAGTGCATGGACTTCTCTAGGTTATTGTTTGCCAGGTCCGCCCTGTCCAATCGTTAAATAGCTAGCATGCAATTGAATCGTGTGACTACTCTGGTGGAGGCAGCCGGTGACGCGAGACAATCAATATGTTGACCACCTCACGGATCTTATTAGGAAAAGAGAAGCATGTTGCGTACTTGAGGATCAATAGGACCGTATATTACCAGATCGATTTCTGGCTGAAACTTAGGATGGCGCCATGTTTCGCCGCTGCTGCCGAAGGAGGAGGCATCTGAATGATGCTATTGGTGCAGGCATGTAGTGACGTGAGAGTACAATTAACATATGGATCAGCTTATGGATCTTATTAGAAAAAAGAGCGCATTGTATACTTGAGATCAGCGGGACTACCTAATACCAGGTCGGCCCATCACTTTTGGCCGCCGCTTCTGTGCGCACAGCCGCGTGACTGCGGGAAGACGCTGGCTGGCTTCTCACGAATCTTGCACCTGTGCTACATGAATCGGCTAGATGGCTTAATTTCTTGACCTAGCTAGGGAGATCGTGAAGGATAGAAAAGAGAAGCGTGTAGGAGGAAAAGACGGAGATGAGTTATGCATAGCGGAGGACTCTCACGTTTCATCCTACGGTTAATGATGAATCATAGATTAATCTAATGGTTGAAGTTAGCTATACTCCAGATTTAACGTGGAGGCTCCTTTGGTGCCTCCAATTAGTATATATACTAGATACTAGATACTAGATACTAGATTTGATTTTCTATTTTCTTTTGATTAGATATATTTGATTTTCTTTTTGATTAGTTATATTTGATTTTCTATTTTCTTTTGATTAGTTATATTTGATTTTCTTTTTTCTTTTGATTAGTTATATTTGATTTTCTATTTTCTTTTAATTAGTTATATTTTTTATTTTTATTTTCTTTTGATTAGTTATATTTGATTTTCTATTTTCTTTTGATTAGTTAAATTTGATTTTCTATTTTCTTTTGATTAGATATATTTGATTTTCTTTTTGATTAGTTATATTTGATTTTCTTTTTTCTTTTGATTAGTTATATTTGATTTTCTTTTTTCTTTTGATTAGTTATATTTGATTTTCTATTTTCTTTTAATTAGTTATATTTGATTTTTTATTTTCTTTTGATTAGTTATATTTGATTTTCTTTTTTCTTTTGATTAGTTATATTTGATTTTCTATTTTCTTTTGATTAGATATATTTGATTTTATTTTTGATTAGTTATATTTGATTTTCTATTTTCTTTTGATTAGATATATTTGATTTTCTATTTTCTTTTAATTAGTTATATTTGATTTTCTATTTTCTTTTAATTAGTTATATTTGATTTTCTATTTTCTTTTAATTAGTTATATTTGATTTTCTATTTTCTTTTGATTAGTTATATTTGATTTTCTATTTTCTTTTGATTAGTTAAATTTGATTTTCTATTTTCTTTTGATTAGATATATTTGATTTTCTTTTTGATTAGTTATATTTGATTTTCTATTTTCTTTTGATTAGTTATATTTGATTTTCTTTTTTCTTTTGATTAGTTATATTTGATTTTCTATTTTCTTTTGATTAGTTATATTTCCATGATAGGAAAAGGGCGGGAAGAAAAGGGCGGAAAGAAAAAGGGCGGGAAAACGATTGAACAGGAAAAGAAGTACATATCTCAACTGAAAATTAAGATACATGGCCAGATTAAGTCACAATCGGCCGAGCTTGTTTTCGAATGTTGGATGATTCAGTCATAGTCGTGCCTAGCCCTATAAACGTCGCCACTGTAGTCGTCGTAGTCGCCGGTGTCATCGTCGCTGGCATCGGGGTCGCGGTAGTCGAACCTCGACTGGTGAGCACGTGTGGGCTGAGAGTGAGGGTAGCGTAGGCGGGGGCCACGGTAGGCCATGATGCTCTGGAGAGTCCGGCCGCGCCACCATAGCCGACGGCCGGCCTCGTTGAAGTTTGAACGAGGCGAGCCGTCCTCCTCGTGCCTGGCAAGCGCACTCTCACGCCGATTGATGAAGAAGGCGTCCCAAGTCAGGCTGTAGTCAGGATGCCACTGAGGATTCCTTCGCTGCTCTGGCGTGAGCTCGAAGTAGTAGTGGTTCGTGATGGCCATCTGGCGCGCCACACCTACAGGGGCAGGAGGGACCGGTACGCCTCCGACGCTCAGCATCCAGCCGGTGGGGACGCGGTAGCCCGGCGGGCAGGGGTAGTTTGAGGCGCAAAGCGCCTCCGCCTCCTGGGGGTTAGAGATACGATGGAAGCCATGGAAGAGAGTGATGAGGTTTGCAGATATGAGTCTAGATGTGATATGTAAATAGAGGCCAAGCCTACATATTTATAGTGAAAAATGGCGGGAAGACGAAGGCGGGAAGTGGTCAAAAGCGCGGGAAGAAAATAGGCGGGAACACAGTGGCGCGGGAAGAAATACAGGACCGAGAATGGCAATCTCTTCGACAAGGTGAACCAGGAGATGTGTCATAATATTAAAGAAGGATGGCGGGAACACCAACTCAAAACTAACAAGACATTGGGCCACATCCTTCTGTAACCTTGGTAGCATATCTGGATTGATTACCTTCTGAGATATTGCATTGAGGAATGCACATAGCTTAACAATGGGTACACGAACATTTTCCGGTAGAAGCCCCCTTAATGCAACTGGAAGCAACTGCGTCATAATCACGTGACAGTCATGAGACTTCAGGTTTTGGAATTTTTTCTCTGTCATATTTATTATTCCCTTTATATTTGACGAGAAGCCAGACGGCACTTTAATACTTGAAAGGACATCAAAAAAGATTTCCTTCTCTGCTTTTGTAAGAGCGTAGCTGGCAGGACTTAAGTGACGCCCTTTATCCGTCTTGCTCTGTGGATGCATGTTGTTTGGGTCTTTCATACGTTGTTGATCCTCCCGTGCTTCTGATGTATCTTTTGTTTTTCCATACACGCCCAGAAAGCCTAGCAGGTTCACGCAAACATTCTTCGTAACGTGCATCACGTCGATTGAAGAGCGAACCTCTAGGTTTTTCCAATACTCAAGCTCCCAAAATATAGATTTCTTCTTCCACATGGGTGCGTGTCCGGTAGCGATGTCATTTGGAACAGATTGACCGCCAGGACCCTTTCCAAAGATTACTTCTAGGTCCCTGACCATATCAAATAAATCATCACCAGTACGGAGATCAGGCTTTTGCCGGTGATCTGCCACACCTCTAAAATGCTTGCCTTTCTTTTTTACGGAATGCGTGGTCGTAAGAAATCGACGATGCCCCAAGTACACAATCTTCTTGCATTTTTCCAAATATATAGCGTCAGTCTTATCTAAACAGTGCGTGCATGCATTGTATCCCTTGTTTGTTTGTCCTGAAAGGTTACTAAGAGCAGGCCAATCATTGATGGTTACGAAAAGCAACGCTCGTAGGTCAAACGGCTCCTCTTTGTGCTCATCCCATGCACGTACACCTGCTTTGGTCCATAACTGTAAGAGTTCATCAACTAACAGTCTTAGATACACATCAATGTCATTGCCGGGTTGCTTTGGACCTTGGATGAGCACTAGCATCATAATGAACTTCCGCTTCATGCACAACAAAGGAGGAAGGTTATAGATACATAGAGTTACAGGCCAGGTGCTATGACTGCAGCTCTGCTCTCCAAAAGGATTCATGCCATCTGTACTCAGACCAAACCTTAAGTTCCTTGCGTCGCCTGCAAAGTCCGGGTAGTCTCTCTCAATTTTTCTCCACTGCGACCCATCAGCGGGGTGTCTCAACATCGCGTCTTTCTTACGGTCTTCTTTGTGCCATCGTAACAACCTGGCATGCTCTTTGTTTCTAAACAGACGTTTCAACCGTGGTATTATAGGAGCATACCACATGACCTTGGCAGGAACCCTCTTTCTGGGGGGCTCACCATCAACATCACCAGGGTCATCTCGTCTGATCTTATATCGCAGTGTAGTGCATACCGGGCATGCTTCCAAATTCTCGTACTCCTCACCGCGGTAGAGGATGCAGTCATTAATGCATGCATGAATCTTCTGAACCTCTAATCCTAGAGGGCAGAGAACCTTCTTTGCTTCGTACGTACTGTCAGGCAATTCATTATCCTTTGGAAGCTTCTTCTTCATTATTTTCAGTAATTTCTCAAATCCCTTATCAGATAAACCAGTCTCTGCCTTCCATTGCAGCAACTCCAGTGTGGTACCGAGCTTTGTGTTCCCATCTTCACAGTCTGGGTATAACTTCTTTTTGTGATCCTCTAACATACCTTTTAACTTCCGCTTCTCATTCACACTTTCTGCTTCTCTGTGTGCATCTACGATGGCCCGACGAAGATCATCATCAGGCTCATCTGATGCCTCTACATCTTCAGCTTCTCCTGTCCCTTCAGCTTCAGCTTCCCCCGTTGCAGTATCACCATATTCAGGGTACATATCATCATCCTCTTCTTCTTCATTGTCTTCCATTATAACCCATCTTTCTCTGTGCTTGGTCCAACAATTATAGCTAGGCATGAAACCTTTCCAAAGCAGGTGGGCGTGAATGATTTTCCAGGAAGAGTACTCCTTCTTGTTCCCACAGTCAACACATGGACAACACATAAAACCATTCTGAATATTTGCCCGAGCCACATCGCCAAAATTACGAAGACCTTCAATGAACTCGGAAGTGCGTCGGTCACCGTACATCCATTGTCGTTGGTTCATCTGCGTCATATAATTAGGTTTACTAATACTATTACCGAACATCATAAATAGTAAAATGACGAAACATGCATTTGTATCAATGACAAATAAAAGAATAGAGTTGCTAACCTCGATCGAGGAGAAGACCTAAGTATCGCTCGGGCACCTCATATCATTTTTATTTTGTGTGAGCTTAAGTTGGTTCATGCTCTTAGGCATTTAATCAAACACCTCTTGTGCATAGGGGAAAAAACCAAACTAGCACACCCCCTCTCACACCTTCCAAAGGAAAAAAACAGAGGAGAAGGCTGGTGACGGCTGTATTTATAGGCAGGATCTCTAGAACCGGTCCGTATCCAAAACCGGTGCAAAAGGGTGGCCATTAGCACTGGTTCGTGCCACGAACCGGTGCTAATGGTTCCTAACAAACCGGTGCTAGAGCTCCACGGGCTCCATTTAGCTCTCTGGCAACTCGAACCGGTGCTAAAGAACCCCTTTAGTCTGGGTTCGTAAGCCAACCGGTGCAAATGCCGTTTGGAGCAAAAAATGAAAGCCCTATTTTCTACTAGTGGCGGCAACTGATTCACAACCTTTGATATAGCGTAACGATGTTTGCTTGCAATATAGTAGAGAAAAGAAAATAGAACCCTAACAAAATGGTTGCTTGCTCACCAAAAATACATTCACATACTGCTGCTTTTTACATCCAATCTTGAGTTGTGGTCATCATCTTCACATCTTGATCTCATCCTTTTGGGAAATTCTCTGGCAATGGCTGAGAAGATGGATGGTGCGAAGGCTGCCAGCCTCGCCTTCCGCATCATTACCCTCGCGATGTCGGTGTCTGCCGCCGTCATGATGGCCACCGCGAGCCAGCTGATCATCAACTCGGGCAGGGGCACCGTCGTCGACGTCTCCTACACCAACTACAACGCTCTGGTGTATGTTTTGTCAAAGATACGTAGCAGTAGCACACTACATATTCCTAGTCGGGGCAGCACTGAATTTGCGTGGTGATTCGTGCCGTCACAGGTACTTTGTGGTGGGCAGCGTTATCTCGGTCGTCTGCTGCGCACTGGCGCTCTACCTGTTCATGCACAAGGGCGGCTCCTCGACACTGCCGCCCTGGCCATCCTCTTCTAGGCTTCCGGCGCAGCTCTCGCCCCGCGCCGCTGCCTCCTAGATGGCGCGGACATGTTCCGCGAGAGGACGGGCACCGCGGCGGCCATCGGCGTGTGCGCGGCCGCAGCCGTCTCTGTCGTGGCGCTGACCAGGGAAGCGATGGGCACCGCGGCGGCCCTCGACATGTGCGCGGCCGCAGCCGTCTCCGTCGTGGCGCTGACCAGGGAAGCGTCGGGCACCACGGCGGTCATCGGCGTGTGCGCGTCCGCAGCCGTCTCCGTCGCCGCACTGACCAGGGAAGCGCCGCTCGAGGGATTCTCTCTCGCTTGGGGCAATGGAGGTGGAGGGTCTAGCGGAGGGGAGGCGCTCTTTTTTTTACGATGAGGGGAGGCGCTCTGTTGTTACCGGTTCGGTACGTGAGCTGCAAACATATTAAAAAAAATGTTTCGGGAGTGTGAATTGAAAGCGTACTTTTGGTGGATTGAAAGCGTACTTGCGAGCCACGGACCATACCTCTAGCAATATTATTAGTAGAGATAATCACCACTAGAGTACACATAATATCAGAATAATAACATCTACTTGTTCAACATGATACAAAGCTCATGATCACATAAAGATCACATCATGGGAGATAGAGGTGAACCACATAGCTACCGGTAGAGCCCTCAGCCCCAGGGATGAACTACTCCCTCCTCATCATAGGAGACAGCAAGGTTGATGGAGATGTCGGTGAGATCGATGGAGACGGCGATGGAGATCGATGGAGATGGCTCCGGGGGCACTTCCCTGTCCTGGCAGGGTGCCGGAACAGAGACTTCTGTCCCCCGATATTCATCAGCGGTGGCGGCGGAGCTACAGAACTGCTTCTGGAAAATTGCCGAATCCTTTAGGGTTTTCTGTCCTGAGGCTTCTTATAGGCGAAGGGGCGATGTCAGGAGTAGGGCCAGGCGCCCTCACCCTATGCCGGCGTGGCCAGGCCCCTGGCCATGCGAGCCTAGTGTGTGGGGCCCTAGTGGCCCCCCTCCTACTCTCCTTCGGATCTCTGGAAGCTTCCGGGAAAAATAAGACTTCAGGAACTTGTTTCGTCAAATTCCGAGAATATTTCCTGTGTATCACTTATGAAACACAAAAACAGTAGAAAATAGGGAACTGGCACTGTGGCATCTTGTCAATAGGTTAGTTCCAGAAATCGCATAAAAGTGCCACAAAGTGTAACAAAACATAAGGCAAATGGTGTAAAAACAGGCATGGAGCATAAAAAATTATAGATACGTTTGAGACGTATCAACCCTCACAACTTACTCAATCAAGATAGAGCCCATATTGTCATAAGGCTGCACTGGAAGTTCACTAAGCAAGGAAGACATGGTAGTCTCTTTGTTCCTGGGTGGCCATCCACAAGTGTACTCCCAGGCGATGACAACCACACAAATCCTGGGTTGAAAGCCAGGTGTGTAGCCCTGGGTAGCCACTCAACATAAACCAAGCAATGCCACTTCCACCCAGGTGTTTCATTGGGGTTGTAGTTAAATTTAAACTAAACAATTACTTTATGAAACAAGCATTGGCATCATTTTCAACATTGATACAACCTAACAGGAGATGGTTCAGGGGTGGCTATAAACTACTAGGTTCTAGCATAGCAACTCTTTTCTTTGAGAATACAACCTATCATGCATACTACAAGTAAAGAAAACACTAATGCATATAGTAAAGAAAATGGGTAAAGGGACATGTGTGTCACTTGCCTTTTGTCAGAGGTAAAGCTCTCTTCCTCTTAGCAGTTCAAGCAACTCCCCAAACAAACTATAAGATATAAACAAAACAAAATAAACATACCATTCACAACAACAAACAGCACACAGATAGACAAAAGTAAAGGGTTGGGTTATCCTATTTATTTTGGGTTTATTGCACTTAGAGTTCTAAGATTTGGGGATGATGGTATGAGGATTGGCTGGAAGGCTTGGCTTTGATGAATGGGATTATCATATTAATTTAATATTCAAAGATTTGGAGGTACATTGAATTACTCAAATATCACATTTGAAATTTGGATAGTTCAATAAGATGGAAATGGGATAGTATGAGATTTGATTAGGTGAAATGAAAATGATAAATATAGTGGCTTCATGGTTATCAATTATGATTATTAAATTGGTTAACTTGGTTTGCTTTTCAATATATGGCAAAGCCATTATTTTTGGATTTAGTTTGGAATAGATATTTACACTTGGATGAGTGTGACGCCCCACCTTTGGATTAAGGTGGAACACCTGTGTTATGTGCTATTCCCTGGATCAATGATAGCACCACAGAACAAAATATAGTAATCATCACATAATATCAAGATTACATGCAGATCCAGATACATGAGTTCACAAATTATTACAAGTCTTTGGTCTCATAGACTGACAAGGAAAAACAGAGTTCAACTTAAGCACAACGGAAATAGAATAGTAGCGAGCCTCCATCTTCAGCATGCGCCACAGGCAGTCATGTTGGTATGTAGACTCAAGATCCTAACACATCACTCCTCATCAGAAGAACCTGCACATTTGATTATGCAGCCCCAAGTATGGGGGTCAGTACAATGATGTACTGGCAAATGACACATGTTTGGTGGCAGTTGTGAAAGATCTAGCTACATGCTATTTGGCTGGTGGATCTTTGGGCTAGATTTGCATAAAGCCAAATTTGTCCTATTTAGAGTCAATATTTTATTTCAAAGATTGTATTTTCAAAGGGTCGAAATAACCCCCAAATACTACATAGTTGCAAGCTTTGTAGCACTGGGCGCAATTCAACAAAGTTGGAACCTCAGGCACCACCACCCCTCGGAGTGTATGGTCCTTAGTTCCTACCTAGGGGTTTCTAGACAGATTTTAGTCGTTCAGAATCAATGATGAGATTATTCTGTACATTCCATGTCTAGAGACTCAATTGTCCATAACCGAGGACACGGCTAATCGATTAGTTTTGAACACCTTGCAAGGGTTGTGCACTTTCACCATACGATTCATTTTATGCCCATACATAAAATGAAATGAGACATTTTAGAAGGAGAGGGCAACTAACTTGGCAAGCTCCGCTCCCAACCTACAATTCAACTACCACCACTTCTTGCCGACAAGCTGCACTCCCACATTCTAATCAGTCAAGACAGAGCCCATAATGTCATAAGGCTGCACTGGAAGTACACTAAGCATGGAAGATATAGCCATCTCTTTATTCCTGGGTGGCCATCCCGAGTGACATTCTGAACCCACATCCTCTCGATGAGGCATGCATCCCAGAAGTCACCTCCATCGCCGCCTCTTATCAAACCAATCCACCCAGGTGTTTCATTTTAGTTGAAGTTCTTAATTTGTCCACAAAACACTTTTTGCAAGTGATTAAAGCATGGCATCAATATTTTTTTCAAAGTATTTAGCATCCTAACAGGTAGGGTTTGAGGGATAGCTACACGCTACTAGGATCTAAGCATTGATAAAACAGTTGAATAAATCACCTATCATGCATACTAAAAGAGGTGAATATACTAATGCATAAGTAAAATGGGTAGGGGACATGTGTGTCACTTGCCTTGGTAACAGCTTGCACACTCACAACAGTCACAAAAGTAGCCTTGCTCCTCTTCACAATCTATTCAATCCAAACAATCAAGCAATCAATATTCTATTTCTAATGACAATCATAGACATGTATGCATGTATGCAAAGGTCATTTCAATTTCACACACTAAGTGAGTGTGTGAAATGTTGTATAGGATGGAACATGAGGCTTTTGAAACCAAGTGTGGTGTTAGAAAGGATTTTATTAAATAATTAACAAGGCATTAGCAAAAGTTCATTTGATGCAAAAGGATAACACTTTGAAAAAAAGGTTCTGGTTTGTACTGAACTGCAATAATAAGCTTGAGCTACCACTGGTTAGGTGACAGTAACTTGAAGCCACTGCAAGTGGTTTCACTCAAAAATAGTTTTTAGAAAACAATTGGTAAAGAAAATAGTGATTTGAATATATTTAATAGTAGCAAGTTTGTGCACGTATTAACTTTGAAACCTTTTGCTTCTGGAGTGTTCTAAATGTTCCAAGGATTCCATAGACTACAAATTTGTAGCATTTGGACTCACAGAACAAAAGTTATGAATTTATTATGAAACCGAAGGCTTGATTCAGATCTGAGGATGGATTCAAAATGAACCCATAAAATAATAAGTTTTATTGCATTATTGGATTCTACACATCCTAAGGATTCCAACAAGGTATTATTTGTAATTTTTGGCTAAGTATTTTATTTTCTATCGATTTTACAAGATCTGCAACAAAACAGGGATTTGAATTCGAATTTGAAATCAATTTTTGACTGGATTGACCGGGGGTGGGCTGACTGGTCGCGACGTGGCGTGACATCATTGGTCGATACCATTTTGGGAGTCAGATCTAATCTTGGCCATGCGATGCGGATCTGATGGCAGGAAGAGAATAGGAGCAGGGGAGGCTCACCGGCGAGACAAGGTCCGGCGAGGTCGTCCAGGTGGTCGACGGCGAGCTTGCTCCGGTGACGATTGTCGGCGATGGAGTGGTTGACGGTGTTCCGCGGACGACGGCGAACTCGAATCCTTGGTCGTTGATGACTGGAGCTTCCCGAGGCGACGGCGATGCGCGACTGGAGATGACGGCGGCCTCGGTGATCATTGGGGAGCTCGAAATGCTGCAGAAAAGGGCGGGGAAAAACATCACTCGGTGCTCCAGAGAGAGAGGAGATGGAGGGGGAGCTTGAGGTGAGAGGGGATGCTTCACCATGTGGATACCGACGAAAATCGGTGGCGTGTCTGCACGGTCTCCGGTGAGAAATTTCACCAGCCTGGCGGCTTCGAATCAAAGGGAAAAGGGAGGAGAAGGGAGAGGGAGTGTCAGGCTTTATAGGGGAGGTCTTCATGGCCAGTTAAGGCGCGAGTAACGCTCGGGGGAGTAACGCCGGTGAGGTTACTGCGGAGTGAAGAGAGAGAGAGAGATCAACGGGGGAGAGGGATGACAGGTGGGTCCCGCTTTGGCGGTGAGAGTGAGGAGGGGTGAGCTGGGTTGGGTCGGCTCGGGGCGGTCTGGGCCGGCTGGCTTCCCGGGTGCGGCCCAGTTGGGCTCCTGGCCTCTTTCTTTTATTTTTTTCCTTCTGCTTTCCTTTTCTTTTGTTCTAAATTTCTGTTTTGAGTTTTGAAAAAGCTCTTCTATTCAGATTTGAGTAGAAGCAAGGCTGACCACTTCTGGTCTTTAAAAAGTGTGTTCAGCACCCATAAACTAGAGGTTTTGTGATAAGATGGAAAAGAAATAAATTGTAAGAACTTTTAGATATAGGGTTCAATTAACTAGGAAGTTAAGATTAATAACTTCCCATTAATTGGTTTTCAAAAAGAAATTTACTAGAGGAAAAATAAAATAGCTCCATAACAATGGAACTTATTTTTAATACTTTCTTTCTGAAACCTTTTGTTTCTAAAATTTGGGGTAAAAGGCTTTTGAAAACAATATTTTATGAAAGAACAAGGTTCAAAACTTTGGAAAAGATCCTGAAATGCAATATGCCATGGATGCATGATGAAAATTTTATTTTTGGAAATTTGGGATGTTACAGACTCACCCCCTTAAGATGAAGCTCGCCCTCGAGCTTCGGAAAGGCTAGCAAATAGGTGTGGGTGTTCTTCTCGAAGGGTATCTTCACGCTCCCAAGTGGCTTCCTCTTCAGTGTGGTGATTCCATTGTACTTTGCAGAACTTGATGGTTTTGGTGCGTGTAGTTCTTTCTGCTGTCTCGAGTATCTTAATGGGTTTCTCCTCATAAGTCAAGTCACTTTCTAGTTGAACTTCCTCGAGGGGTACCGTATCATTCAACGGTGTTTCTGACATCTCTGGATGGCATTTCTTTAGCTGGCTCACGTGGAACACGTTGTTTACGGCCGAAAGAATTTTGGGTAGTTCCAATTCATAGGCTACATCTCCTTTGCGGGATAGAACTTTGAAAGGTTCTATAAACCGGGGTGCTAACTTACCCTTAATACCAAACCTCTTAACACCACAAAGGGGTGACACCCTGAGATATGCTCTGTCTCCTACTTCATAGATGATCTCTCTACGCTTGCTATCCGCATAGCTCTTCTGACGGGATTGGGCAATCTTCAGTCTATCCTTGATCAACCTAACCTTTTCTTCAGCTTCTTGAATGATATCGGGTCCGAAGAAACTTCATTCTCCTACACCACTCCATAGCAGGGGTGTAGTACATTTCTTGCCGTACAAGGCTTCAAATGGTGCCATCTCAATACTGGCTTGATAGCTGTTGTTGTAGGAAAACTCTGTGTAAGGCAAGTTGTCATCCCAAGTAGACCCATAGTCCAGAGCACATGCTCTCAGCATATCCTCCAAAATCTGGTTCACTCTTTCTGTTTGCCCATCTGTTTGCGGGTGGAATGCTGTGCTGAATTCCAGCCTAGTTCCAAGTGATTCATGAAGTTGTTTCCAGAAGTGAGAGGTAAATTGGGTTCCTCTATCAGACACGATGCTCTTGGGAACACCATGGAGGCTTACAATCCTCTTCATGTAGATATCAGCTAACTTTGCACTAGTGTAAGTGGTCTTTACTGGTATGAAATGAGCTACCTTGGTCAAACGATCGACTATAACCCAGATTGAGTCATATCCTGATTTTGTGCGGGGTAACCCAGTGATGAAGTCCATACCAATTTGATCCCATTTCCAATCCGACACCTTCAGTGGTTGAAGTAGTCCGGCTGGCTTCTGATGTTCAGCTTTTACCCTACTGCACACATCACATTTAGCTATATATTCGGCAATGTCTCCTTTCATATTGCTCTACCAAAATCTTTCTTTCAAGTCTATGTACATCTTGGTATTACCAGGATGAATTGAGTATGGGGTTTCATGGGCTTCTTGGAATATCAATCTTCTAATATCAGGGTCATCAGGTACACAGATACGTTTTTCAAACCAGATAGTTCCTTGTTCATCTTCGCTAAAGCCTTTAGCTTTGTCTTTCCTCATGTTCTCTTTGATTTTCTCTATCTCTTTATCTCCTTTCTGAGCTTGGCATATTCTGTCCATCAGGGTTGGTTGCACTACTAGCGATGCTACGTGACCTTGTGGCACTACTTCCAGGCTGAGGTCTCTTAGATCCTTACATAGATCTTCTGGCAGCACTTCTGTGGATAGACAGTTCACATAGGCCTTACGGCTCAAGGCATCGGCTACTACATTTGCTTTTCCAGGATAGTATTGCAAACTCAAATCATAATCTTTGATGAGTTCTAACCATCTTCTTTGTCTTATGTTGAGGTCTTTCTGAGTAAAGATGTACTTCAAGCTTTTGTGGTCGGTGAAGACTTCACATCTCTTTCCCATCAAATAGTGTCTCCAAGTCTTCAAGGCGTGAACAACTGAAGCTAACTCAAGGTCATGAGTTGGATAGTTGAGTTCATGTTTCTTGAGTTGTCTAGAGGCATAGGCTGCTACTCTGCCATCTTGCATCAACACACTTCCTAAACCTTGATGAGAAGCGTCGTAATACACCTGAAATTCCTTTTCTATATCTGGCAAGCATAGAACGGGTGCAGACACCAATCTCTTTTTCAACTCTTGAAAGCTATTTTCACAAGCTTCAGTCCATTCAAACTTCTTTTCTTTCTTCAACAACTCAGTCATTGGTTTAGCTATCTTTGAAAAGTTCTCAATAAATCTCCGATAGTATCCGGCCAATCCTAAGAAACTATGAATTTCCCCAACATTCTTGGGTGGTTCCCATTCCGTTACTGCGGTCACTTTGGCCGGGTCAACTGCAATTCCCTCCTTGGATATAATGTGTCCAAGGAATCCTACTTCATTGAGCCAAAACTCACACTTGTTGAATTTAGCATATAACTTGTGCTCTTGGAGTTTCTCCAATATTGCATGTAGATGCTTTTCATGATCTTCTTTGCTTTTTGAGTAGACCAGTATGTCGTCAATGAAGACAACAACAAACTTATCTAGAAATTTCATCAACACTTTGTTCATCATGCTCATGAAGTATGACGGTGCATTGGTTAAACCAAAAGGCATCACCATATATTCATACGAGCCATATCTAGCGACGAAGGCTGTCTTGGGAATGTCATGTTCTCTAATCTTGAGCTGAAAGTATCCAGATCTAAGATCTATCTTGGAAAACACGCTAGCTCCTTCCAACTGATCAAACAAATCATTGATTCTTGGTAGTGGATATTTGTTTTTGATGGTCACTTCGTTCAACGAACGATAGTCCATCACTAAACGTTGACTCTTATCTTTCTTCTCAACAAACAGAACGGTCACTCCCCATGATGATGAACTTTCTCTAATGAAACCCTTTCCTAACTGTTCTGCCAGTTGTTTCTTGAGTTCTTTCAACTCATCGGTGGACATAGGGTAAGGTCTCTTTGCTATTGGGCCGGTGCCAGGCAGCAGATCAATGAGAAACTCTACATCTCTGTCAGGTGGCATTCCTGGTAGTTCATCCGGGAACACATCGGGGTACTCATTCACTATGTGCACTTCATCTAGGCTAACCCCCTTAAGATGATTTAGCCTAATATCATTAAAATCCAGTTGAGATTTGTATCTAATTCTTCTCCCTTCGGGGGTGGTAAGTGTAATTGCTCTGTTCACACAGTCTATGACTCCTCCATAGGTAGTCATCCAATCCATGCCAAAGATTACATCTAAACCCTGCGAGTCTAGAATTACTAAATGAGTTGGGAACTTATATTTACCAATTTCCAAAATCAGATCCCTGCAACCAGCGTTGGCTATCAATTCTCCACTAGGGGAACTTACTTTAATGGTTTTTCCTATGTTCTTTGTAGGGAACCCATTTTTGTTTGTAAAAGTCCTTGATATGAATGAATGCGATGCTCCAGTATCAAATAAAACTAGTGCTATAAACGAGTTGAGAGGAAACATACCCATCACTGCATCAGGTTCATTCATCACCTCCTCCACATTGAGGTGGTTCACTTGGCCCTTCTGGAAAGGGTTGGGTTTAGCAAGCTCAACGGTCTTGTTTTCTGGGCAGCTGGAGGAATAATGACCAGTCTTCTTGCACTTGAAGCAAGTGATGCTAGAGAGGTCCTTCTTGGGTTCAGTGGTATGGCGATGCTGACCGTTGTGTCCGGCGTGAGGTCCACTGGAGCTATTTCCCTTAAACCCTCCGTTGTGCTTATGACCGCTGAAGTGATTACCATTTCCTTTGTTGAAACGATTCCCATGCTTGTGGAAGTTGCCATGACCACTGCTCTCAGATGAGTGGTGTTTCTTGTGGAATGGTTCCACATGGTTCTTGTTGTTACTGAACTTCCTTTTACGGTTCTCCTCTTTCTTGATGTTGTTGTCCAGAGTGATGGCCTGATCAAGTAGAGACTGATAATTTGGTGCATAGGCCACTGACAGGGGTATTTTGAGTTCTCCCTTGAGCCCACTGAGGAATTTTTTCTTCCTCTTTGCATCAGTGTCAATATCTTCAGGTGCATACCTGGACAGAGCACAGAAGTCATCCATGTACTCTTTCAGAGTTCTTCCACCCTGACGCAGACCACGGAATTCTTCCTTCTTCACATTTATAGTGCCCGAGGATATGTGGGTAGTACGAAAGCCTTCTCTGAAGGTGTTCCAGTCTAGATCATCTATTGGATGGGTAACCTGGTATGTCTCCCACCACATAGCTGCCGGTCCTTCCAGTAAGTGAGCTGTGAAGCGCACCTTTTCAGCATTAGTGCACTCACAGGTGGTCAGATCCTTGTTGACCGAATGCAGCCAGTCATCAGCTACTATTGGCTCCGTAGCAGATGAGAACTTGTTGGGTCTCAGTCTCAGAAACCTTGCCAATCTATCCACCTGGGGTGGCGGTGGCGGCGGTGGTGGCGGAGGATTGTTATTGTTGTTGTTATTGTTGTTTGCATTTGTCTGGAAGAACTGGGTCATCATTTGCATTAGCTGGGCCTGAGCTACCACTAGTTGATAAATTGCCACATTGGTGTCGTTGTTGTTGTTTCCATCATTGTCATTGTTGTTTGGTGCATGTCGTGGCGGCATCTGAGGTAAGGTATAGCATAGATGAGTATTAGACAGATAAAGCTAAAGGAGTAAAGATCCTACCCATGCACAATACAACAAGCCAACCACAAACAATAAACAGGCATATGACCTTTGATTTAAAAAGCTTTAAACTTTGAAGCGTACGACTTGACAAGTTTAGAAGTAAGTACTAAGAGTTTGAAAAAGCAAATGATCGATGGTACTGTCATACCAACACGGTAAGACAATACAAATGTGCTATCGCAAACGATACAAGATGATGATGGTGGTCAACTAGCCTCTCTTAACCCTCTTGAGGCATGAGAGGGGTAGAGGGTCTTGACGTTCTGCCTTCTTGAGGTCTCTCAGGGCCTTGGCTTCCCATTCCTCATAGGATAGACCATCACTAGAGGAATACACGAGCCTCTCCTCAGGATCCTCTTCTTCCTCGGATTCCTCTTCCTTCTTACTTGCTTCTAACTCAGCAAGCTTCATCTTTAGCTTCTCGTTCTCAGACTTCAGCTCATTGTTGACTTCCTCAATCTGCTTCTTCTCATATCCCATTTTCTGCAGGTTGTCATACTGCAGTAGTAAGGTCTTGTCCAGAAGATGAGACCAGATGTCATCTTGGAGAATCTTCCCGCCTAACAGATGAGACCAGATGTCATCTTGGAGAATCTTCCCGCCTAACTGTAAGGGTCCTTCAACAATCTTGAGCTTGTTCTCCAATTGAGTCTTCTTCTCATCCAACATTACGAGAGAGGATTTAGTCTCCATGATCTTTTTGGTGGCAAGATCCATGAGATCTCTGAACTGGTCCTGGTTGATAATCTGCTTCTTCAGCATGTCTTCCAGATTGACTGTTGTTATCGCCACATTTTGGCCAAATGAGGAGATGGGCCGTAATCAAGATGGGCTTGGAGGATATACATGCAACGTATTGCTGGATCGGCCTTGCGCGTGGATTTGGGCTGAATTGCCTGTATATCTGTATATTATGGTAGATTACGCTTCGGTTTAAATAAGAGATAGAGTTGTTAGGTTTATTCTAAAGATAGAAAGTCTCCGGACTATAAATATGTACCTAGGGCTATTGAGAAAGGAGGACGATCACGTTCACAACAAACACAATCTCGGCGCATCGCCACCCCTTGTTTCGAGGGTTTCTTTCGGGTAAGCGTCGTGCTGCCTAGATCGCATCTCGCGATCTAGGCAGTATCTGCTTATGCGTTATTTGGTGTTGCTCGTACTGAAGCCTTGTTGATGGCGAGTAATACTATTATCATAGATTTGTTTAGGCTAGCATCGGTACTTTTTGTTATGTTTGCTCAGTCATGCTGCCCCTAGTTTTCTCGCTGCCTTTGCACCTATTTTGGGTGTAAGGGCAGCATCTTGCTTGATCTTTATTCAGTCGATTTGATCTGTTATAGTTGTTCCTTGTTCTCCAAGGATTAGTTTGATATCCGCATGGTTAGGCCTTGCAAACGGGTTGAACGATCCAGTAGTATGTAAGAATATGGTTTGCTGATTCGAGAGGAGTTGTTCCGGGAATTGACTCTATGTTGGTTTTTAGGCCTCCTCTAGGGTTAGTTTTCTGTTATCTTTCGTATCTACCAGGCTCAATTACGTGTGGGATGTTCCAATTATGTGGTGAAAGCGTTAAACTATCGTAGATCGATTTAACTTGTATTGATAAAGCAAAACCCCATGTTATCGTAGATCTAATGCAGAACCATGGGACAATCGGCTCCAGGAGCCGATTCACAGGGAAACCTGAGAGCCGATCGAGGCTCGAATTTTATGTTTACGTGTTTGCCATGCAGGAAACTAATCGAAGCAATCCATCACCTTCCTGACCAGGTATAGGTCAGGTGGCACGCCCTTGCATCAGCCAGGACGTGTGCCGGAGTTTTGCGGGCCGTTGCCCGAGGGACCAGGGCCCACCAGCAGTTCTGGGTGCCTCCCGGCTCTTCGTGTTGCTCGTCGCTGCTCGCCGGTGGGTTTTGGCAGGCAACACATTCTGGCACGCCCAGTGGGACCTTCAACAACATCTGCATCAACATCTGACGCTGCGATGGGGGACAGACCAATCATGTACGACGATCTGCCTGATGAGCACAAGAAGAAGTATGATGATATCAAAGCTCTCTTCGAAGCTGATCTCATCGGCTCTTTTGAGAGGACCCGTAAGCATGGCATCAGGTGGAAAGGGTTCTCACCCGAAGGCGCTCTTGATGAGGTGGATCTGTCTGTTCCTTCAGAGGATCGCACCAGAGCTCTGCGACAGGAAGTCAATTACATGGTGGCTCATTCTCTGCACCGCCATTCTGAGAGCCTGGTGAACGCTTTCGAGCGCGTCGCGGTTCGCGTGGTTCAGGAGATCATGAAACATCAGTACTCTCCGTCGGGGCCTACCCTGGGGACTCACCAGGGAGAAAGACTGCTCCAGACCAGGCCACAGCTGCCATTCACGCTTGCAACTCTGGAGCCACCGGGGTCACCGGCGTACGTCGTCTACAAGATCGGAGGTGATCCTGGCGATTACCAATTCCTGTTTGAGCCACCTAAAGAAATCCCACATGGATATGTGTGCACATACGTGCCGGACTGCAATAGCCTGACGCGCACGAACCAGATTGCGACCACAGGGATTTCTGGGGCAGGTGTTTCTGGAGCAGGGGTTTCGGGAGCAGGTATTTCTGGAACAGGGATGTCTGGGATGGACGCTGATAAACAGGCGTGGCTAGCTAAGTATGCCACCGGAACGAGTCATGAGAATTTAGCCCCTGCAGCTCAAACGGTGGAGCAAATCAGTACCATCTTGAGAGACCAGTTCGGCTTCGTGCCGAAGAGGAGAACAATCGGCTATTCCAAGCCGTACCCCAACGAGTATGACCTGATTCCGCTGCCACCCAAGTATCGGCTCCCTGAGTTCTCAAAGTTTAATGGATCATAAGGGTCTAGCTCGATCGAGCACGTGAGCCGATATTTGGCACAGTTAGGCATGATTTCAGCATCGGACCAGTTACGCGTAAGGTTCTTTGCGCAATCTCTGACAGGACCAGCTTTTGGGTGGTACACCTCGTTGCCACGAGATTCGATCCGGACCTGGAAGCAGCTGGAAGAGCAGTTCCATATTCAGTATCATTCAGAAGCTACCGAGGCTGGCATTGCCGATCTGGCGCAGGTGCGGCAGAAGCGGGGAGAAACGGTAGCCGAGTATATTCAGCGTTTCAGGACTGTCAAGAACCGATGTTATTCGGCTCGTTTAACAGAGAAAGAAGCAGTTGAGCTGGCAGTGTTGGGTCTCTTAGCACCGATCAAGGATCTGGCTTTCCAAGTAGAATACAATTCACTGGCGCACATGGTCCAGAAACTCACAATGTATGAGCAGCGCCACCCTGAGTTGTACCAAGACAAGTTCAAACGTCCGATAGGCCTGGTCGATACAGAAGAAGTCGAGGATCCTGTACAAGACCAGGAGATAGCCGTGGCTGAATGGGCTCGGGGGGCAGATCCCGTGTCCTGCAAATGGGTGAAACAGCAAGGGCCTGCAAAAGGGTTCGACTTCGATGTAAGCAAAGCTGAGCAGATATTCGATTTACTGCTGAAGGAAAAGCAGCTGAAGTTACCCGAAGGCCATAAAATCCCTACGGCGCAAGAGATGAACGGGAGACCGTACTGCAAGTGGCATCACTCGTTCACCCACACCACCAATGATTGCAAAGAGCTACGTCGGCAGATCCAAACGGCGATAGAACAGGGCCGTCTGATCCTTGGGCAGTTCGCCATGAAAGTGGACACAAACCCGTTTCCTGGCGTCAATATGGTAGAGCACAGCCACTCCACGAGGCGTCAGCTAGATTTCTCGTTCGATATTAACATGGCAGGGCCTGTGTACCACCATGGCAAGTATAAGGAGGAGGCCGGTCCACGCGACCGGCCCCGTTATGATGACAGGCGGTATATAACCGAGGAACAAGTGAGAAGCGTGCGATATCAGAAGCCACACTCCACGCATCTCCTTAACAAGTATGAGTGTCAGTATGACCGACGTCGGCAGTCCGACAGAGATGATGAAAGAGATCGTCGGACCGACGCATACGATGGGAGATACCGTCGGCATGATAGAGATGATGAAGGATATGAGCACCGCGCTAGGGGAAGGTCAAAGGAAAAGGAAGGCGTGGATAAACATTGGGATTGTCCTTTCTTCAAGTACTGCTGGGACGCGGGAATGAGCCGATTGCCTACAGTCGACAACTGTCCGGAATGTGGACAGCAGAAGGATGACACAGGTCCAGTTTCAGTGTTCAAACGTCTAGGGCCTCTCCCGCCTCAGAACAGACAAGAGGAGTCATCTCAAGCAAAAGATCTCGAGGAGTCAGAGGATGAAGAAGAAGAAGAAGATAGATATCACCGGCCAAGGTGGTGTCCCGATGGACTCAGACACACCCAAAAGCGTAGAGTTCAACGACTACGTAGCTTGGAGGAAGCCGAAGCGCAGTACCTCCACACTTTAAGGAAAGCACGGCCCGATCTGGCCGTGAAAATTCAGCAAACCTTGGAGACGGAGGCCCGTCCGAAAAAGAAAGAGTGGCGCCCTAAACCAGTAAAAGTCGATGCGAAGACATCGGCTGGCACAAACATGGTGTTCATACTTCCGTCAGAGTTTTGCGCTCCAAGAACCAAAGAGCTACCAGTGGCACAGTTTGACTGCGGCCCACGGCCGGTTATCTTTGAAAAGCCACGAGAGAAGGGCTACAAACATCTGAAAGCCCTGTACCTGAGAGGTTATATCAATGGGCAGCCTGTCAGCAAGATGTTGGTTGACACCGGAGCGGCGGTCAATATAATGCCATACTCCATGCTGCGGTGTTTGGGACGCTCCACTGCAGATCTGATCAAAACCAACGTCACGCTAAGCGACTTCAACGGCCAAGCTTCAGAAACACAAGGCATTCTGAACGTGGATCTGACCGTGGGCAGAAAAACCATCCCTACGTCATTCTTCATCGTTGACAGCAAAAGCACCTACGCTGTCTTGCTGGGAAGGGATTGGATTCATGCTAACTGCTGCATTCCATCCACGATGCACCAATGCCTGATACAGTGGGATGGAGATGAAGTGGAGGTCATTCATGCAGATGATTCGATCGAGATCTCAATAGCTGGCATGAACATCTGGGATACAAAAGGCCAAGAGCCGATCTCTGGAGTCAGTCTAGATGGCTGTGAGTGCATTGAAGCTACAAAAAACGGGGTGAGGCTGGTCTTATCCACTGGCCTGATAGAGTAGCAAAGCCCACGATTGTGCGTGGTAAGGCCGATCCCTGCGATCGGCCACAAAAAATAAAAAGCAGTGATCTTACGACAAGCATGTCATGCAGTCGTAGTAGGGAGATTCCCTACCATCGTAGAGCACAAATAAGTTGTAAACCGTCCTTGAGTAATGCAATCAAAAAGGGGGCCGATTCCGGCAATCGGCCCAAATTATCTTTGTTATCCTCACCAAGCGTTTGGCCTGTGTTCAGCATCGATTTAGCAGGTGACGGAAAGCTGGGGTATGGGTTTACATCCGCTGATGAGCTAGAGGAGATTGACATCGGTCCTGGGGATAAGCCACGACCGACATTTATCAGCAAAAAGTTAGATCCGAATCTGCGGGGTCTGATGATAGCTTTGTTGAAAGAATATCCAGATTGCTTTGCCTGGGACTATACAGAGATGCCCGGGTTAGACAGGAGCATCATTGAGCATCGGCTCCCGCTTAAAAAAGGGTTTCGTCCATTCCAGCAGCGAGCACGACAGATGAAGGCCGAAATTTTAGAAGAAGTCAAGAAAGAGATCGAGAAAATGTTGAAAGCTGGTTTCATCAGGCCATGCAGGTATGCTGAGTGGATTTCTAGTATCGTACCTGTAGAGAAAAAGGATGGCCGATGGCGTGTTGCCATAGATTTTCGGGATCTCAATAGAGCCACTCCAAAGGATGAGTATCCGATGCCGGTAGCAGAGACATTGATCAACGCAGCTGCTGGTCATAAGGTCTTGAGCTTCATGGATGGCAATGCCGGTTACAACCAAATTTTTATGGCTCCAGAAGATATACACAAGACTGCATTCAGAGTCCCAGGTGCGGTGGGGTTGTTTGAATATGTAGTCATGACATTTGGACTGAAGAATGCCGGCGCCACATACCAAAGAGCCATGAATTACATTTTCCACGATCTAATCGGCAAGCTGGTGGAGATTTATATCGATGATGTGGTAGTCTAGTCTGCTTCAGTACAAGGACACTTGGATGATCTGCGACGCGTCCTGGACCGAACTAGAAAATTCGGGCTACGGATGAATCCAAAGAAGTGTGCCTTCGGTGTGACGGCCGGTCAGTTCTTGGGTTTCTTGGTCCATGAACGCGGAATTGAGATCGGCCTGAAAAGTCAGGAGGCAGTGCGAACGATGAAGCCACCTACCACGAAGAAAGAACTGCAGTGTCTCATCGGCAAAATCAACTTCGTCAGAAGGTTCATCTCCAATCTGTCAGGAAGAATAGAGCCGTTCATGGGACTGGTGAAAATTAAATCTGATGAGGAGTTCCGCTGGGGGACAGAACAACAACGAGCCTTCGACGAGATCAAAGAATATCTAACGAAGCCGCCAGTGTTGGTTCCGCCCCAGCAGGATAGGCCGTTCTACATTTACTTGTCGGTAGCTGACACGTCCATCGCCTCGGTGGTGGTGCAAGTTTATGATGGTCTGGAGCGAGTTGTGTTTTACATCAGCAGAAGGATGCTGGATACAGAGACAAGGTATCCTGAGATCGATAAGTTGTGCCTCTGCCTATTTTTCACCTGCACCAAGCTGCGACACATCTTGCTGTCAGCGGAGATTATCATCATATGCAAATCAGATGTCATAAAACATATGCTGTCGGCTCCTGTGTTGAAAGGCTGACTCGGCAAATGGATGTTTGCATTATCGGAATTTGATATACGGTATCAACCCGCGAAAGCGGTTAAGGGACAGGCGTTGGCCGATCTTATTGCTGAACGAATCAACACTGACATAGCAGCACTGTCTGTACGTGCATGGGCTATGTTTTTCGATGGATCGGCTTGTGACGATGGTTGCGGCATCGGCATTCTACTCGTGTCGCCCCGAGGGGCAACATATTCCTTCTCCATCAGGCTATCTACCCCTTGCACCAACAATGTCGCTGAGTATGAGGCAATACGCAAGGGAATGGAGTTGCTCATCGAAGCCGGAGCAGAAGCAGTGGAACTTTTTGGAGACTCCAAATTGGTGATTTCCCAACTCACGGAGGAATACAAGTGTGAGAGCGAGTCGCTCTTCCCATTATGGTTGCAATGCCGTGAGCTGATGGCACAGTTCAGGTACATAAACTTTAACTGGATCCCGCGATCGCAGAATACCGAGGCGAATGATCTCGCACAAATGGCTTCAGGCTACAAGGACATAGCAGATGGAACTGATGTTCAGGTACAGTTCCTGGAGGCGGACGACTGGAGAGCCGATATCTTCAATTACTTGAAAGATTCGGCTCGGGGGGCACCTAAACGGATAAGGTACAAGGCCATGAAGTATGTGCTTATTGGGGATGACATGTTCTACAGGACTCTGGAAGGGTTACTTCTCAAATGTCTGGGGCCAACCGAGGCAAATCGGCTCCTACACGAGGTGCACGAAGGCGCCTGTGGAACTCACCAATCGGCTCACAAGATGAAATGGTTGATCAGGCGATCAGGGTTTTATTGGCCCACCATGCTTGAGGACTGTTTTAAGTACTATAAAGGGTGCCAAGCATGTCATAAATTCGGGAAAATTCAGATGGTACCTGCATCAGCAATGAACCCCATCATCAAGCCTTGGCCATTCCGAGGTTGGGGCATGGATATGATTGGCAAGATCAATCCTCCATCGAGCAAAGGCCACATGTGGATTTTGGCCATTACGGATTATTTCACTAAATGGGTGGAAGCCGTCCCTATGAAGTCAGTGAACTCGAAGGATGTTATCAATTTCGTGAAAGAACATGTCGTTCATAGATTCGGGATTCCCCAAACTATCACGACCGATGGAGGTTCGGTCTTCATTTCTCACGAGTTTAGAAAGTTCTGCGAGGACACGGGAATTAAGCTGATCCGATCATCTCCATACTATGCTCAAGCAAATGGGCAAGCTGAAGCGTCCAATCAGAGCCTTATCAAGCTGATCAAGAGGAAAGTCGACGAGCACCCTAGGTGTTGGCACGAGGTTTTGTCAGAGGCTTTGTGGGCTTATCGCATGTCATGTCATGGAGCGATAAAAACCTCGCCATACCATCTAGTCTATGGACAAGAAGCCGTATTGCCATGGGAGATTACGGCTGAATCGAGACGTGTCACTTTTCAGAACGATCTAACAACTGAAGAATATTCAGCCCTGATGAGTGATAGTGTTGAGGATTTAACTGAACTTAGGCTGTGGTCGCTTGAGAAAATTAAAGAGAACAAAGCCAAGGTAGCTCGTGCATATAATAAGAAGGTGAGACCAAAGGAGTTCCACGTTGGCGATCTGGTATGGGAAGCTGTATTGCCATTGGGGACTAAAGATGCAGCATATGGTAAATGGTCTCCAAATTGGCACGGGCCATACAGGGTCGACCAAGTGTTGAGGGGCAACGCGTACATGCTTGAGGAGCTGAACGGTGTGAAATTCCCAGTGGCTGTCAACGGTCAGCATCTCAAGAAATATTTCCCAAGCATGTGGGATGATGGACAGTGAAATATGGGGGCCGATACATGAAATCGGCCAATAAAAGATGATGGACAGTGAAATATGGGGGCCGATACATGAAATCGGCCAATAAAAAAAAACTAAATGAACAGCCATCGACTCTAGAGGTTCAAACTGTTACGAGCAGGTGTCAGGTTACATGAATAAGCTACTGAAGGAATGCCTCGAAGGCACGGAGGGCGTCAGCACGGACACGATCCACCTCGGCGATCTCGGCTTCGTCATCTTCGTCCTTGCCCGTCACTAGCTGCTTGTTCAGGGCACATATTTCTGCCAGATCAGTCTTCAGTTGAGCTTTGAGGCCTTCTGCTTCATCTTGGGAGCGGGCGATGAATGCTTCCTTGTCATGAATGAGCTGTTTAGTCGCCCGGACCTTCTTTTCGAGATCTTCCAATTCCTTTTTTAAGGTTGCAAGCTCGGCGGTGCTGACAGAGGTGTCAGTTTTGGCATCCAGAGACGCCTTTTTCTCATTGAGCCGCTGACATTTGTCTGCAATATCGGCCTTCAGCGGGAGTTGGGCGTGGCATAGATTGATCCTCTCACGAGCCAACTTCACCCTTGACCCGTAGAAAGACAGAGTCACAACTGGCCAAAGCTTCACCTGCAATGCTACCGGGAGTTGGTCCTTGATTTCGTCAAGAACACTCTTCACCTCTTCAGAACCCTCGACCAACTTCTCGATCGGGGAGGATAGCAAGGCTTTGAGACACTGGAATTGAGGAAGAACAGCGCTTGCTCGTGGTTCGTCATTTGCGGCAGAGGGAGCTGGTTCGATGGATTCAGGGTCGAAAGTCAGCAAGCCTGAGATATCACAACCCTGGCAGGCAGAAATGGCGTCAGTATGCGTCAAACAGGGAAGGTTGAGCCGAATGAAGCGAACATACCTCTCTTGGGATCAGGGAGATAGCCGATGGCGAGACAATCGGCTCGTGTGTTGTTGCTGGGGGCTTGGCCAAATTGGCAACCGTTCTTGCGGAAGGCATCGGCACTTCCCCGACTTTCCCACTAGAAGTGTCATTCGTCTGCATGGAAGGTGCTTAGCCGATGTGAATAGCGATGAATCGGCATAAAAAAGGAGTGGTAAGAGTATGGAGGGTAATTACTTTCGAAGCCTCCTGGCTCGATGAAGAAGTTTGCAGTCCCTTGCAAGCCCTCTTGGGGCTCACAGCTTGCCCCGCCTCGACTGATGCTCGGGGGGCAACAGGTTCAGGAACTGGCCTTTTCCTAGAAGCCGACGGTGGCAAATCTGGCTGGCTCTGTGTGGCGGTTCTCTCAGGGTCTGCTGGGCTCGAATCTCCTCGATTGGATTGTGTTTCCTCGCTGGAGGTGTCTTCGATGGAGACCTGTAGGAGAGGGAGAGTTAGTAAGCACAAGCATGTTTACAAGGATAAATGAGATCAACCAAGGCATGAAACAGCGTACATACGAACTCTCTGGAGAAGGGCTCTGGCGCCTCAAAGTTTTCCTGGCAGCTACCTTCCTCACCGACGTTCTTGTTTTAGTTGGAACTCGGGAGGCAACTGACCCGGAAGTTGCTTGGCTCTTGGAAGCCGATTTTGGTGATATCGGCTGGTTCTGCATCACGACCTTTTTCAAAGGTGGCGAGTTTTTGCAGAAAAGGACCACAGGAGCTGGTGGGAGGAATTCGAAGGGGGAGCCATCATCGTTTGTAGGTTCTGGACCATCTTGTTGCTGCAAGGAGACAGAGCAGGTTATTAAAAGAATCATTGTGAGCTGCATCAAGAAAATTTACAAGTAGTAGTACCTATTCTACGGGGATGTCATATTCAGCATCGAGCTGTTCCAGCAATGGTCCCAGAGCTCTCCTGAAGGCATGAGTCTTCCACATCGACCACCAGTTCTCAAAACCATCGGTTGATGAAGCGAAAGTGAGGTTGTTAGGAATTGGGATGGTCAGAGCATCGAAGAAAGAATAACACTTCTGACTGGTGAGAGGATCGGGTAGGTCAGCTCTGCTCTCTGTGAGATGGTGGAGAAAGAAATGGGGAGGTACTTGCCCAAGACCAAATTGCCGAGCTGCTACGACCGGCTGGTAGAACTCATATCCAGGCTTGATGATTCTGTTGGATGTGCTCATGCCAACTGGGAGGAAGCAGGGGCGGATCACAGTGGAAAATAGCTGTCGAGTGCTAGTGTCATCGGCAAAGCTGTCTAGCCTGAAGGAGATTGGATTTTCAAAGTGTTCTGATTCCTCCGTGTAAGGAAAGAAGACAGGATTGTCCAGGCCTTGGAAGAAAATGCTGAACCACTTGGATGCTTCCTGAGGGATCAGTTTACTACCTGGTAGGCTATACAGAGCTTGGCCGTAGCTGGTGCATCGGATCTGCTTCCCTTTGGCATCTGGAAAGGTGCAACTCGCCAAAAGGGGGAAGTTTGGGATATGGTTTTGAAAATACAGCTGAGCCCATAGCTGAATAAACCACCAAGGACCTCCTGTTTTGACTGCTATGTGGGAGGATAGTTTGACAGACATCAACTGGAGATATCGATAGACTTCTCCAAGGAACAGTTTACCGATGCCAAGTTGAGTGCCTCTGGCAAGTTCATAGGCCAAGGAGAGATAATTCTTGGTTGGAGCAAGGGAAGGGCCACAGAATATGAAATGTTCCAGCCAGAAATTGAGGAAGGCCGTGTGTTCTTTCTCTGTGACAGGGCCCTTAGTTTTCATGTGGCTTTGAAGATAGGCACCCCAGTTCGTGCAATCTGTTTTGGAAGAAAGCTTGTAGGGGACCTTTGGCAGCTTAAAGGCAGAGGGGCTGGGTGATGTAACGTCCAGACCAGTAATCATCACCACGTCTAACAGAGTTGGTGTCATGGGGCCATGGCCGAACATGAAGCAGTTCAGAGCGTCAGACCAGAAGTAGCCAATGGTTTTTAGAAGATTTTCATGTTTCTCAAGGGGAGACAATGACAAAGACAAGGCATCGGCTATTCCCGTGGTTTCCCATTGGGATTGGTAAGTTTTGGCTACCCTACTGTACCAAGAAACCCAATATTCAGGAGGATTAGGCCAGGCTCGTAAGCAGTCGGCCCAAGAATTCAAATCTAGGTTTTGGCTTACGAAGGGGATTCTGTTTGCCTCGCAAGAGATCAGATGGGCAGGACTAGATTCTGTACGGGGGCCAAGACAGAGAGAATTTGGGAGAGAAGGATGCGGCAGCAGAATGTCTGAAACCTAAATTTTTTTTAATAGTGGAATAAAGCATTAATTCAGGTGTTTGCTACTAATTCTAGCACCGTGCTCAGGTTGCGAGGAGCAGTTGAAGGTTACCTTCAGACCGGAGACCGCTGTGTTGGCTGTGGACGATTCCGCCATCTAATTTGCCGGCGGAGATGGATCTATGCGGTTGGGAATCTAGGGTTCGTGTCGCCGTGAGCTCGACCTGTTCGGTGAGGCAATTGGAGGTCTGGGCTAGCTTTTTTGAAGAGGGTCGCAGGCTACTGTTGAAATTGGAAAGTGACCACTCAGACTTATCTGTCGACGTTTGTGGGGAAAAGCCAATGTGTTGCCATCGGCTCTTTGGGCTTTGACTTGGTTGACCATATCAGCGTGGTATGGTGAAAGCCGATATGTTACTATCGGCTTTTGGAACGTTGACCTATTTGACTATCGGCAAAATCAAATTGGGAAAGCAATCTTTGTTGATTCAAGAGACGGTTTTTTACAATGAAGCCGATTGCTTACAAAATGGAAATCTACTACTAGCACTACTACCGCTAGTTCCTAATCTAGAAGTCGTCGTCGTCGTCACCGCTGCCGTCGACGTCATTGGCGCTGCTGCCGGCGTAGTCCTCGCCGCCGCTACTGAAGCTGTCAGTGGGGGGCCTCCTCGTCCTCGTCGTCGTCGTCGGTGTCCTCGCCGGACCCGGCGCGGAAGCGCTTCGCCGGCGGGTAGTCGTCGGAGGAGGTGTCCTCCTCCGCTTCCTCCTCTTCGTCGGAGGAGTCGATGTCCTCGCCCCACGACACGGCGTCGTCGGCACTCTCCACCTCCAGTTCCCCGTCGACGAGGAACTGGAGGCCCTCCTTGCCGTCAGTCAGGGACTCGTCATCCTCTGACCAGGCGGCGAAGTCCCAGTCCCTCTCATCCCACCATTGTGGGGCGAGAGCCTCGTACGCCGCCATTGGCGGGTGCTCCGGCGTCGGCTCCCGGTCGTCGGAGTCGGTGGAGAGGCTCATTGTGTTGGAGGATTGGAAGGAGAGGCCGGATGGGTTGGAGGAAGAAGAGGAGGCCATGGCGGAGGAAGAGGGTTTTTTGGCTAATGGAGAAGAATGAGGATATATACTGCTCGGACGGATTTAAATAAGGGGAATAGTGGAAGATGGTTCGACGCCATAGTGATTTTCGAGAATGTGATGCCAGAACTGTCAAATCGTGCACTGCGGAGAAATTGAGAAGGCAAGGCATCATGATGAGGGGGCGATGTGGCGGTTCTGCTCTGCAACGCATGACCCGATAAAAAAAAACAGAGTGGTTTTGGAATTATTATTGCCAAAACCAGGGGGGCATGTGTTATCGCCACATTTTGGCCAAATGAGGAGATGGGCCGTAATCAAGATGGGCTTGGAGGATATACATGCAACGTATTGCTGGATCGGCCTTGCGCGTGGATTTGGGCTGAATTGCTCGTATATCTGTATATTATGGTAGATTACGCTTCGGTTTAAATAAGAGATAGAGTTGTTAGGTTTATTCTAAAGATAGAAAGTCTCCGGACTATAAATATGTACCTAGGGCTATTGAGAAAGGAGGACGATCACGTTCACAACAAACACAATCTCGGCGCATCGCCACCCCTTGTTTCGAGGGTTTCTTTCGGGTAAGCGTCGTGCTGCCTAGATCGCATCTCGCGATCTAGGCAGTATCTGCTTATGCGTTATTTGGTGTTGCTCGTACTGAAGCCTTGTTGATGGCGAGTAATACTGTTATCATAGATTTGTTTAGGCTAGCATCGGTACTTTTTGTTATGTTTGCTCAGTCATGCTGCCCCTAGTTTTCTCGCTGCCTTTGCACCTATTTTGGGTGTAAGGGCAGCATCTTGCTTGATCTTTATTCAGTCGATTTGATCTGTTATAGTTGTTCCTTGTTCTCCAAGGATTAGTTTGATATCCGCATGGTTAGGCCTTGCAAACGGTTTGAACGATCCAGTAGTATGTAAGAATATGGTTTGCTGATTCGAGAGGAGTTGTTCCGGGAATTGACTCTACGTTGGTTTTTAGGCCTCCTCTAGGGTTAGTTTTCTGTTATCTTTCGTATCTACCAGGCTCAATTACGTGTGGGATGTTCCAATTATGTGGTGAAAGCGTTAAACTATCGTAGATCGATTTAACTTGTATTGATAAAGCAAAACCCCATGTTATCGTAGATCTAATGCAGAACCATGGGACAATCGGCTCCAGGAGCCGATTCACAGGGAAACCTGAGAGCCGATCGAGGCTCGAATTTTATGTTTACGTGTTTGCCATGCAGGAAACTAATCGAAGCAATCCATCACCTTCCTGACCAGGTATAGGTCAGGTGGCACGCCCTTGCATCAGCCAGGACGTGTGCCGGAGTTTTGCGGGCCGTTGCCCGAGGGACCAGGGCCCACCAGCAGTTCTGGGAGCCTCCCGGCTCTTCGTGTTGCTCGTCGCTGCTCGCCGGTGGGTTTTGGCAGGCAACAACTGTGCAGCGCTCCCTCTCAATGAGGTAGCCTCGCAGAAGGGAGTGGAACTCATGGCCTCGGCGATCCACAACATGTCCTCCAACAGATCGCTCTCCAATCATCCCATAAGCTGAGGGACGTGGGATGTGAGCTCTGTACTTGTGGCGAATGCGGGTGATGGCGCCCTGCATGGCAATCTCCACCGAATACCTCTAGTCCACATACACTTCGGTGTACTCCATCATGGACTCTCCTTCTTCATCAAGTCTTCCTTGGATAGTGGTTTGGATCAACCACTTCTCCATACCATACTCCTTGTACTGCATCTTCCCACAGAAAACCGGAGGTGGTATCTGAAGCTGGGTGGCGAGGTCTAGCAGCACCTCCAAGAAAAGGAAATCTCCCTCACCAGCTACTATTCTCTCGTCGTAGGTGTCCATCTACAACATTTTGAAAAGAAGAGGGAACGATCAGAACAAGAAGAGAAATACAAGTAAGAATGAAATGGTTAAGACAATAAGGTTATGATTATTTGTATAACATTTTGAAATAAAACTTGGGTCCTAAGGTTTTTCCAATCCTAGGGTCTCGATCCTACAGGCAACACTATGCTCTGATACCATTTTGTGACGCCCCACCTTTGGATTAAGGTGGAACACCTGTGTTATGTGCTATTCCCTGGATCAATGATAGCACCACAGAACAAAATATAGTAATCATCACATAGTATCAAGATTACACGCAGATCCAGATACATGAGTTCACAAATTATTACAAGTCTTTGGTCTCATAGACCGACAAGGGAAAACAGAGTTCAACTTAAGCACAACAGAAATAGAATAGTAGCGAGCCTCCATCTTCAGCATGCGCCACAGGCAGTCATGTTGGTATGTAGACTCGAGATCCTAACACATCACTCCTCATCAGAAGAACCTGCACATTTGATTATGCAGCCCCAAGTATGGGGGTTAGTACAATGATGTACTGGCAAATGACACATGTTTGGTGGCGGTTGTGAAAGATCTAGCTACATGCTATTTGGCTGGTGGATCTCTGGGCTAGATTTGCATAAAGCCAAATTTGTCCTATTTAGAGTCAATATTTTATTTCAAAGATTTTATTTTCAAAGGGTCGAAATAACCCCCAAATACTACATAGTTGCAAGTTATGTAGCACTGGGCGCAATTCAACAAAGTTGGAACCTCAGGCACCACCACCCCTTGGAGTGTATGGTCCTTAGTTTCTACCTAGGGGTTTCTAGATAGATTTTAGTCATTCAGAATCGGTGATGAGATTATTCCGTACATTCCATGTCTAGAGACTCAATTGTACATAACCGAGGACACGGCTAATCGATTAGTTTTGAACACCTTGCAAGGGTTGTGCACTTTCACCTTACGATTCATTTTATGCCCATACATAAAATGAAATGAGACATTTTAGAAGGAGAGGGCAACTAACTTGGCAAGCTCCACTCCCAACCTACAATTCAACTACCACCACATCTTGCCAACAAGCTGCACTCCCACATTCTAATCAGTCAAGACAGAGCCCATAATGTCATAAGGCTGCACTGGAAGTACACTAAGCATGGAAGACATAGCCATCTCTTTGTTCCTGGGTGGCCATCCTGAGTGACATTCTGAACCCACATCCTCTCGACGAGGCATGCGTCCCAGAAGTCACCTCCATCGCCGCCTCTTATCAAACCAATCGACCCAGGTGTTTCATTTTAGTTGAAGTTCTTAATTTGTCCACAAAACACTTTTTGCAAGTGATTAAAGCATGGCATCAATATTTTTTTCAAAGTATTTAGCATCCTAGCAGGTAGGGTTTGAGGGATAGCTACACGCTACTAGGATCTAAGCATTGATAAAATAGTTGAATAAATCACCTATCATGCATACTACAAGAGGTGAATATACTAATGCATAAGTAAAATGGGTAGGGGACATGTGTGTCACTTGCCTTGGTAACAGCTTGCACACTCACAACAGTCACAAAAGTAGCCTTGCTCCTCTTCACAATCTATTCAATCCAAACAATCAAGCAATCAATATTCTATTTCTAATGACAATCATAGACATGTATGCATGTATGCAAAGGTCATTTCAATTTCACACACTAAGTGAGTGTGTGAAATGTTGTATAGGATGGAACATGAGGCTTTTGAAAACAAGTGTGGTGTTAGAAAGGATTTTATTAAATAATTAACAAGGCATTAGCAAAAGTTCATTTGATGCAAAAGGATAACACTTTGAAAAAAAGGTTCTGGTTTGTACTGAACTGCAAAAATAAGCTTGAGCTACCACTGGTTAGGTGACAGTAACTTGAAGCCACTGCAAGTGGTTTCACTCAAAAATAGTTTTTAGAAAACAATTGGTAAAGAAAATAGTGATTTGAACATATTTAACAGTAGCAAGTTTGTGCATGTATTAACTTTGAAAACTTTTGCTTCTGGAGTGTTCTAAATGTTCCAAGGATTCCATAGACTACAAATTTGTAGCATTTGGACTCACAGAACAAAAGTTATGAATTTATTATGAAACTGAACATTTTATTCAGATCTGAGGATGGATTCAAAATGAACCCATAAAATAATAAGTTTTATTGTATTATTGGATTCTACACATCCTAAGGATTCCAACGAGATATTATTTGTAATTTTTGGCTAAGTATTTTATTTTCTATCGATTTTACAAGATCTGCAACAAAACAGGGATTTGAATTCGAATTTGAAATCGATTTTGACTGGATTGACCGGGGGTGGGCTGACTGGTCGCGACGTGGCGCGACATCATTGGTCGATACCGTTTTGGGAGTCAGATCTAATCTTGGCCGTGCGATGCGGATCCGATGGCAGGAAGAGAATAGGAGCAGGGGAGGCTCACCGGCGAGACAAGGTCCGGCGAGGTCATCCAGGTGGTCGACGGCGAGCTTGCTCCGGTGATGATTGTCGGTGATGGAGTGGTTGACGGTGTTCCGCGGACGCCGGCGAACTCGAATCCTTGGTCGTTGACGACTGGATCTTCACGAGGCGACGGCGATGCGCGACTGGAGACGACGGCGGCCTCGGTGATCATTGGGGAGCTCGAAATGCTGCAGAAAAGGACGGGGAAAAATATCACTCGATGCTCCAGAGAGAGAGGAGATGGAGGGGGAGATCGAGGTGAGAGGGGATGCTTCACCGCGTGGATACCGACGAAAATCGGCGGCGTGTCTACACGGTCTCCGGCGAGGAATTTCACTAGCCTGGCGGCTCTGAATCAAGGGGGAAAAGGGAGGAGAAGGGAGAGGGAGTGTCGAGCTTTATAGGGGAGGTCTTCATGGCCAGTTAAGGCACGAGTAACGCTCGAGGGAGTAACGCCGGCAAGGTTACTGCGGAGTGAAGAGAGAGAGAGATTAACGGGGGAGAGGGATGACAGGTGGGTCCCGCTTGGCGGTGAGAGTGAGGAGGGGTGAGCTGGGTTGGGTCGGCTCGGGGCGATCTGGGCTGGCTGGCTTCCCGGGTGCGGCCCAGTTGGGCTCCTGGCCTCTTTCTTTTATTTTTTCCTTCTGCTTTCCTTTTCTTTTGTTCTGAATTTCTGTTTTGAGTTTTGAAAAAGCTCTTCTATTCAGATTTGAGTAGAAGCAAGGCTGACCACTTCTGGTCTTTAAAAAGTGTGTTCAGCACCCATAAACTAGAGGTTTTGTGATAAGATGGAAAAGAAATAAATTGTAAGAACTTTTAGATATAGGGTTCAATTAACTAGGAAGTTAAGATTAATAACTTCCCATTAATTGGTTTTCAAAAAGAAATTTACTAGAGGAAAAATAAAATAGCTCCATAACAATGGAACTTATTTTTAATACTTTCTTTCTGAAACCTTTTGTTTCTAAAATTTGGGGTAAAAGGCATTTGAAAACAATATTTTATGAAAGAACAAGGTTCAAAACTTTGGAAAAGATCCTGAAATGCAATATGCCATGGATGCATGATGAAAATTTTATTTTTGGAAATTTGGGATGTTGCAATGAGGGTGTGACAAGATTGACTATCAAGTTTGAAATATATGGCTAGAGTATAGGTTTCAGTGATAGAATGGATATTTTAACTTGAGTATGATATCACTTACTCAAATTAGCCATTTGTAAATTGAGTAAGTATTTCAAGGTAGAATGGATAACAATGATCATGGGATTATTTTGTTAAGATAGATATTGGGTTGGATGATGGGAAGATAGTATTAGGAATCATTTTACTTTAAGATCAACTAGTTTTATTCTTATATTTAGGATATGGTCATGTGGACAAATCCACTCAACTTGGCCATTTCCAAAATTAAATAAGATTTGTATTAATATAGATCATGGACAAGTGATTCTAAGATGAAGTGATTGATAGATTTGCACAATGACTTAGGTATACTCAAATTCTCATTCATGAATTTGAATACTCTCATTGAAGTCCTATTATTTTGGGTAGTGGGTCCACTAGATATTTTTATTTAATTGGTTATTTCCATTTTAGGGGTTTGAATATGGCATACACCACCATTTTTAATTTGTACTACATTTATTTATGTTATGTGAAAATTATGCTTTGATATGTTTGGATAAGGCTCTGTAAGACAAAGCCAACCTAATTGGAATCAACTCAAAATTATTTTTATATTTCAAATGAAGTCCAAATTACTAATTTGCACATATTTTAACTTAGCCATTGAGTGCACGACTCAAGTTTGGATTTTTATTTTTTGGAAGTGTTCTACACATTGAGAGGATTCCAGAGTCTACAAATTTGCTATTTTTGGGCTTACAGATTTCAAATGGTGAATTATTTGGTGTTTTTAAGCCATTTTAGCAATTTAAATAATGGTCCAATTATTTGTACAGAACACATATGATATATTTACAGATCCTTGTAGAGAATTTTAATAGCTTTCATTTGATATAATATTTGTAATTTTTGGCCAAGTATTTATTTTTCTACAAATTTTAGAAGTTGGGTACAGAAACAGGGATTTGAAAAATCAGATTTGACTGGGCTTTGACTAATGACTACGACGTGGACAGTTGACCTGACGTGGCTGCTACATGTCGATTCCTGATTGGTTGAGGGGAAGGGCACGCTGACTGCTGACTGTACTGGTCAACAGAGGGGCATCTGGCCGCTGAGATGAGAACCAATGGCCAGGATCTCGCTGACCAAGTCTAACCCTAGACTACACCGGAGATCTGCCAGAGCACATGCCGGCGACGAGCAGCATGGCCGTTCCCATCAAACAAGAGGGCTATAGGAGCAGGGAGTATACCATGACAAAGCTGAGGACGAGGCGGTGCTGGTGGCGAGCGGGCTTGGTCGGGGACGTCCTCTGCTGGCCGAAAATTATCATCGGAGTTCCGCCTGGGCTCGGTGGTGTGCGGTCGATGATGAACTCCAGGTTCTAGAGTGCACGCGTCCAGTTCTTGATGTCCAGGAGGTCCGCCAGGGCATGGGGAGTCTAGAGGTGGTGGCTAGAAGCTCGGGGGTCGCCGGAGTTTGTTGGAATCGATGGTTCTCGCCATCGGTGACCGCGGCAATGATGAGCTCCACACGGTCTCTGTGGTGGGTCTCTGGGCTCGACCAAAAGGGGAGAAACACCGCGGAGGCTGAGGGGATTAATGTGCACTCGCTGGACATGGCAATAAACATCGATTTCAATGGAAATCATCATGATTGAATCGCATTTACTTCTGACATTTCCTGGCAAGATTTGGGAAGAAGAACGTGCTGACAGGTGGGGCCTACTGGCAGTGGGAGGGAGAGAGAGAAAGGGGAGGGGCTCCTAGGTTTGGCCTAGTTGGGCTGTGGGCCATTTCTCTGGCCAGGCCAGAAGCTTGCCCCCTTGCCTTTTTCGTTTTCTGAATTGATTTTTGATTTTTCCTTTTCTGTTTTATTTCCAGATTTTGTTTGAATTCAAAAAAAATTGATTCAATTGGAAATATTTCATTTCTGTAAAATTTGTAAAGTGGTTTAGGAATTTGTTGAAGAACACCTTGGAGATCTTTGATGAATTAATTGAAAATGTACTGATCTATTTTAAGAAGTAAAGCTACAGAACTTAATTGCTTTGGGTGTTTCTTTATTTATTTGAATTTGATAGATTTGATCTTTTTCCTTTTTGATATTTATAAGATATGGTTTGAAAATAGGGAGGGTTAAGGGGAATAATTTTAGTTGAACTTAAGGTTGAAAATCATTTTAATAAAACAATGGAGACAGCTCACATCAGCTATATTGCTTATTTTTAATGTGGCACCTTTTGGTTCTATTTTTGAAATAAAACTTTTCAAAAATAGTTTTCAACATATAAAAGAAGTAGTTGGGAATTATGGAGGGTTTTGTTTCTGAACTTTTCTCAAGATGGAAATAATTCCTTCAAAATAGAAGGTTAAAGGAAAAAAATAGTTCAAAAGAAAGAACTTGAAAAATAAATTTTGAAGTAGATGAGATATGGGAATAACTTTGATAATTTTAGTATTAGGGTTTAGGGCTTTTGGTTTGATTGTGAAGTAGTTTAAGGTAACCTTTAGTTATAGTTCAAAAAGTTTTCATTTCTTGTGATTTTTCAATCAAGACAAACAAATATGAGCTGTTGAAATAATTTTTTTGATTTTCCAAAAATTGGAAAAACCAGGGATGTTACAGCTTCTTCTGAAAGGTCTTGTCTCATTCTATTCTTTGGGGTAAAATTAGTATTAAGGTGAAAGTGCACAACCCCTGTAGGGTGTAAAACTAATCGATTAGATGTGTCCTCGGTTATGGACATTTGAGTCTCTAGTCATGGAATCACTACTACAGAATAGCCTACCAGTGACGGGCTCAAAAGGCCCATTAGTGACGGGCAAGGCGCCTGTCACTGGTAATGTGTCACTGGTATCAGGTTACCAGTGACGGGCACTTGCCCGTCACTAGTACTTGGTTACTAGTGACAGTCATTTATTAGTGCTCGTCACTACTTAGTTCTCACGGGTAGTGATTTTACCTCGTTATTAGTACGATCTTAGCGGCGACGGATCCTTTGATAGTTTTATAATTTCTCCTAGCCAGAATAAGTATACAAAAGCATTTGCACATCGATAACATAATATGATAATAGACACTTATAGATGATGATCATAAGTATTACAAAGTGGACTTAAAAACGATGGCACAATATTGAAAACAAGTTTGCTATCATTTTAGAACATATCCAAGCACCACCCCTCCGCCACCACGTGCTCCGGGGCACGGGGTCATCGGCCCACTGTGCGACGCGCCGCAGCTTATCGTGTTCCTCTTCAAGATCTTCGGCAACAGGTCCGCAGTGCTCCTCAGCTCTTGGTCGTGCTCCTCAGCTTGTTGTGCGCCTCCGAGCTCGCCATGCTCCTCTATAGCTGGCTTCCACTCGCTGGCTACAACCACTCGTCCACAGAGCTCCTCCGCTCGGCCGGTCGCCACTGGCGCTCCTCTCTGGAGCTCCTCTGCTCGGCGGGCTACCGTTGTCGCTCATCTTTCCCCCAGCATGTCGTCGTGATCTTCAGGAAAGCAGCCGCATGGATCTGCATGGAGATCATAACAGAGGGGTACATGATAAGTCAAGTTCAGGACTATGAATAGAAACCAAAAATAATAATATTTACACACCGACTCACTTTGTTTCTGGGTACTCCATAGACACAACATAGTCAGCCGCACCAAGATTCCTGGTAAGAACAAGGACTGCATGCTGCCGTTTTACTCTGAACCACTAAAAGAGGAGAGCATTCATAAGGTGGTAATAGAGATACGGCTTCAAATATGATTATATGAACTTATGCACCAGAGAGCTCAGACGAATGAAGTCTAAGAATGATTCCAGTATGAACTTTCCATTTATCAATTGGAAGTGTGCCCAGACAAAAAAGGTGCCACTCATCGACTAGAGAACCAATTTGTTTGCATAAGGTGCAATTAAGGAGAAAAAATAGTGACGTAATTACGTATCAATCGTGAGCCAGGACCATTTTCTGCCAGGCATGACATGTTTGTCCGTGCTAAAATCCAAATGAATGTAGATGTGCTTCAATATCTAGGCCTTACGATCTCTCAGGCATGAGTATCATGATTGATGTGAAGGGACAACAACGCATGTGCAATACCTCTGGATACATGCCATGCTTGTTTTAAGGACAATCCTTGCTCAAATGTCCCTACTATTTGCAGAAGCAGCTCGCAAATTTTGCACCGCCTGGATAATACAGAATAGTGTTAAACACATGAAAAAGCCTCATGTTGCAATGAATATAAGGAGAACATTGCTGGAGGCACTGCAAAATAGCATCAGTATAAGATAGAAGGATGAGGAGTACCATTTTGTGTACATCAAGAGCCTCTAATGCGATCTGCATCACAACGACACAACCCATCTTAACGAAGCAACTTGCTCTTCACATAGAATTAATAACATATGGATCTAGTTGTTATTTGTAGCCAAACAGATCTTAACTCTATTAAGACAATCTCCTAGCTTACGTAAACAATTCCATTAGTACCATCCGTTGATGAGAGATGGCACACTGGCCTCCTTGGCCAACGATGTAGTCATGCTGCCGCCATGGATTAGGAGGAGGCGACGGCGGCTGCCTGCCTACCTATGCATCCCGGCGTACGGAGGAACGGAAACAACGGCTGCGTCTTCGACTTTACGGCGCGTGGAGAGCGTGACCGTGGTCAGAGAAACAACTTGCCGAAGATCGGAAGAACGGCCCACGACGGCGCTAACAGGGAGATCGGGCAGGGCAGGGTTGGGTGTGGGGCTGTGGGCTTGTGGCAACTGATTGAGCGGTTATTCTGGTGGCGAGCAGAGGAAGATGCGATGGGCCGGGGAGGAAATTACGGGAACAGACAATTTGACGTGGTGTGGTGGGGTGTATTGTGCACACCTAATTTCGTTCAGCGCCATAATTTCCAATTACCGACACATACAATCCTTAAAGTATTTGCCAACACGCAGTGGACAATAATTTTACCAGATATTGCAAAACGACCCGAGTCCGGTTAAACGTTTACTAACACAATGTTAGTTAATATATTGTGGATATACGATCCGTTGATACCAGTGACAGGCAATCTTAGAAAGACCGTCCTTGGTATTTGCAATACTAGCGACGGATATATTATTAGAGCCCGTCACTAGTATGTTTTTGTAATAATAGTGACGGGCACATAATTGTGCATGTCACTGATAATTGATATAGCACTTGGCCGTAGAGTTAGCAGTGACGGGCAAGTTAACGCCCGTCACTGATGGCTATTATTAGTGACATGCTTTATCTTGCCCGTCACTAATAAGCTAGCAGCTATAAGCTATTTTGTAGTAGTGAATGTTCAGAAGAATCTCATCATCATTTCTGAATGCTTTCAAACTTGACTAGAAACCCTTAGAGGAGCTCAGGCTCATGCCCCTAAAAAAGTATGGTTGTCCTCGTTGTTCCCAAACTATGTTGAGTTTCGCCCAGAAACTATATACCGGCCACTATGTAATGTATGGGGGTTATCTTGACCCTTATAAACTAAAATTTTGAGAAAAAGGTTTTGCAAAGATTGTAGGATAAAATTAGCTTTATACAAGTTAGCCTTTGAGATCCACCAGCCAAATGTCATGTAGTATAGTCTTTTCACAAATGCCACCAAATACGTGTCATTTGCATATACGTTGTTGTACTGACCCCTCTGGGGCTGCATATTCAAATGTGCATGTTTTTATTCGGATAAGGAACGACCAGTAGGATCTCAAGTCTACATTCCAGCATGCCTGCCTGTGGCACGTGATGAAGATGGAGGCTCACTGCAACTATGCTTTGTGCTGTGTACTCGTAAGGTTGAAGACCTATGTAACTGGATTTACGTTGTAATTTTGATACTATTGCAATAATTACTATATTTTGTACTGTGGTGCTATCTACTGATCCAAGGAATGGCACATACACATAGGAGTTCTGTCTTTAGTAAAAGGTAGGGCACTACAGAATGGTATCAGAGCATAGTGTTGCCTGTAGGATTGAGACCCTATGTTTGGGATAGACTAGGAAAGCCCTAGGATTCCTTTCTTTCCTTAAAAAGAAAAAAAAATTCAGTTTTCTACCAGTTTGGAATTTTCTCGTAAGACTTATCACATTCATTTGTTTTACACTACTTCTCTTTCAATTTTAGATGACTAGCCTCACCGAATCCATCATGTCAAGCATGGGAATGCAAGGAGAAGCTGTATACAAGGGATTTTCCGTAATGTATGAAGGTCAAGAATATTGATGGGTATAACTCCACCTATATAAGAACAAAGAAGATGACCACAAGAAGATGGGACTCTTGATGTTTACCGACTCCGAGATGTATCCATCATTCCTTGACTCCGCAAGATGTGCTACATGGTCAGCTATAAAAGAGCTTGGAGAAAGACTAAAGTGGAGACTCCATAATACCTAGAAGGACCTCAAAGAAGAAAAGGAGGATACCACTTCATTGAAGGAAACCATAAGCCAACTTCAAGGTGACATGGAACAGCTGATATATGAACTTATTGTTCAAGGAGGCCTCATCACAACCAAGGATGAACAGATTGCAAATCCAAAGAAGCAGCTAGACCAAAGCAATGGATCTACATAAAAGGGAACCAAGAAGCTTTAGTTGGACCTCCATTTAGGGATTTTTAATAGGCAACAATGTATAATAAATGTGTATGATCATACCGACTTGTGGATGATCGTACCTTTTTGTGTGTGTTAGAACTAGTTGCTTGATATGGTGAATGTAGTTGGATGTTGATTGTAAGATGAATTGTCTTGATCTGCTATGTTTGGGTAAGATATTTTCTTTAGATCCCCTCTATCTAATTCTCATCTATGCTAAGTCCTAAACCTATCCTAAAACCAAACAGATGTACCCTCAAGGCCAGAATAGCCTCAACAAAACTCAGATGAAGATAATGGTACAAAGGAAAATAGCAAGGTGTTGTGTTTCAATTACGAGGAACTAGGACTTTACTCATCCAAATGTCCGGAAGGAAACAATAGGGTAAACGCACAAGGAAACGTGAATAAGGATCTCAGTAAGATCACTTGTTTCAAGTACAATCAAAAGGGACACTATGCAAGAAGATGCACAGAGGAAGGTACTTCTAGACTTCAATGAGATGGAATAACTGAAGGATGCCAAAAATATAAGGAAAAAGACACCAACAAGACGAAGCTAATGTGGAAGTAATGGTATTCAACTATACTTGTAATAAGTGTCGAAAGGACATGCAAGATCAATGAGCGACCTTAATGGGATGGATTAAAAGTTTTCTCATGGAATGGAAACCAAAGTATCTAAAATTCAAGGTTAATACCATGAGTCTTGGTTGCAAAACCCTATTTAAGGAATGATAGATTTTCTAAAAAATTGGAATTTGGAACATTGGTTCTATTTCCAAGAAAATTTTGTCAAAACTAGTGAGGTTGACCAAGAGTTAGAATGCGAGATGCACCAAACCAAATACAAGGTAATGATTGGGTGCGACATGGATTTGTGCCCCATGATGACTACTCATATTGTTCGCTCTTGTTATGAGGAAATGGTTAATCTAGAGAGACATATGTATGAGAGACGATGTTGATAAGCCCGAACCCTAGGAGGATAGTATATTATACCCCTTAAAATAGGAAAGTGCTGCCAAAATGTAGGAATACAGTGAGAATGAACTCCAAGCTTATTGCCAAACAAGACCTGCAATGGAAGATGTTCTACCAACATGGATAACACCACTTGAACAGAATGGTTACTAGAATAGAATCTATCTAGTATATTTACTAATTGGAGGCACCAAAGGAGCCTCCACGTTAAATCTGGAGTATAGCTAACTTCAACCATTAGATTAATCTATGATTTATCATTAACCGTAGGATGAAACGTGAGAGTCCTCCGCTATGCATAACTCATCTCCGTCTTTTCCTCCTACACGCTTCTCTTTTCTATCCTTCACGATCTCCCTAGCTAGGTCAAGAAATTAAGCCGTCTAGCCGATTCATGTAGCACAGGTGCAAGATTCGTGAGAAGCCAGCCAGCGTCTTCCCGCAGTCACGCGGCTGTGCGCACAGAAGCGGCGGCCAAAAGTGATGGGCCGACCTGGTATTAGGTAGTCCCGCTGATCTCAAGTATACAATGCGCTCTTTTTTCTAATAAGATCCATAAGCTGATCCATATGTTAATTGTACTCTCACGTCACTACATGCCTGCACCAATAGCATCATTCAGATGCCTCCTCCTTCGGCAGCAGCGGCGAAACATGGCGCCATCCTAAGTTTCAGCCAGAAATCGATCTGGTAATATACGGTCCTATTGATCCTCAAGTACGCAACATGCTTCTCTTTTCCTAATAAGATCCGTGAGGTGGTCAACATATTGATTGTCTCGCGTCACCGGCTGCCTCCACCAGAGTAGTCACACGATTCAATTGCATGCTAGCTATTTAACGATTGGACAGGGCGGACCTGGCAAACAATAACCTAGAGAAGTCCATGCACTTCCTCCTCTTCTCTCAATCTAAAGATTCGATCCTATCGGCGTTCTGGTGCCTGCATGTTCTACTATTTTCTGCACAGGTCGTACATGGACAGGGATGCACCAAGGGCAAAGAGGAATTCGTGCCAATCAAAATACAGAAGATTTGAATTTCATATATCATCTGGTATGTACTTCCCTGCATGTACCAACAATTTATTTACTCAATCTGCATCCAATAAATAGACTCCATCACAAAAAAAAGTTTGCCATTGTTGTACCAGCTAACATGTAAATAAATATTTTTTAATTTGTGATTTTTTGTGAGGATATGGTAATGGGTTAGATTGAAACGAACACATAATGTTCCATAATAGTTGTGGGCACAAGAATACCGTCCATTGAATATCTAGATATAATTTAGTCTTATATTATATCTTATATTTTCTAATTAGAGGCACCGTAGGAGCCTCCACGTTAATCCTAGAGGTGAAGAAACTTAGTACATCCGATTAATGTATGATATGTTCGTTGTTGTAGGATGAAAACATGATGTGCCGTTTGGCCGCAAGCACGCGAGTCATACTTCCATTGGTATCTCCCCGTGTCACATCGGAAAGAGAAAAGAAAAAAAGCAAGCGGGCATTGTCTCCTAGGTCCGGCAACGAAGAGTGGAGTTTTTACATCCATCTAATCCTTTGGCATGCCTCCGATTGATTCGTCCAGCACATGGTAAAGAAGCAACCTCTGCATCTGTGCAGCCGTGTCGTATAAATTTTGCTGCTCCGCGCCTAATGGCAGCAAAGAAAGTAGTGGAAGGTCTCTCTCAGGCAAGCAATCATGGTCTTCTTTCCATCCGATCCATCTGCTGATTTAATCTGGTATGGTGAGGCCACACGTAATTCTATGGGAAATGGAATTAATTCTTAGATATATGGATGTGTTGTATATTTTCCACTATTTCTTTTTCGCACATCTATTGATAATTATCTACTTTAAATCTTTAATATCCCTAATGTGCTGAAAATTTTAGGTCACCATATTTTAATTTTTGCAGGCATCCATGCATGTTACGTGTACATAAATGAAAATCAAGTTAGTATGTTCAGATATAACCCTAGAATTGTGATTTGTTGTAGAAGTGTAAATTTTTTCGTTTTAAATACTAGATAGACTGCTGTATGTTACCATCGATTCCTTTTCCTTGCATGTATCGCAAATTAGATATTTTAATATTCCTGTTGATAGAAAATTTTAGGTCACGATGTTTTAATTTTCGCAAAGCACCATGGCTCACGGGTATATAAAGGAAAATCAAGTTATTATTTTCAGAGTCTTTATGATAGAAGGATCTAATATGTTAATAAGTTTCATGTTTACTGGAATGAGGGTATGTATTTCTCTTAATTCTTTTTGTTGCCAAATAATCCAATAGAACATGCATATATCTTAAGGACAAAATAGTGCAAATTGATATATTATTTTTCTAAGCTGCCGTGTAAGAATTCTACTGCTCAAGTCTTCTATGTTCGCACATTGCAAACTGCAAAAATGTTCACATTCTTCAACAGGTACTCTGTTAGAACTTTGAGTCTCTATTTCCAACGCGGCAACGCCTATGGAGGTTTTGTTTTTTTCGAAATGGGAGCTAAGTGCCCCAGCCTCTGCATCAAAATGATGCACACGGCCTTATTTATTAAACCAGTATTCAAAGTATTAAGTGTATTATTACATCCCGCTCACGGGTCAATCAAAGTGGCTGCAAATATCAGCCAACAAAACTGGGAGCAAGCTATAAAAAGTCTATGCGACATCTCCAATGCGCCTAGAGTACAACCAGCCACCCTGGTTGAATATAGCCCGAACAACCGCCATCAAGCGATTGCATCCAGTATCCAAAGGCTCCCGCTGCTCCACAGGAAGAAGGTACGACCACAGATGAATCAATGAAGCCGCCCTATGAATAACCTGTAGAAAGTTTGGATTAGCACACCTATTGAACACTACCTTATTTCGACAATTCCAAATTGTCCAAACTAAGGCACAAACCCCAACACGGATTCGTTCCTTTGTTTTCTTATCAATCCCATTTAACCAATTACCAAACAGATTAATTATGTTCATGGGCGGAGGTATATTAAAAGTAAAATGCACTACTCTCCAAACAAGACGGGAAAAATGACAAAAGATGAATAGATGGTCAATTGTTTCCTTTGAACCACAAAAGACACATTTAGTACACCCGGTCCATCTTCTTTTAGCAAGGTTGTCCTTTGTTAAGATCACTTTCTTATAAAGGAACCACATGAAAATCCGAATTTTGAGTGGTACCTTTATCTTCCATAAGTATTTTTTCAGGAAGACCGTATGCCCATTCATATAATCAGCATACATAGATTTCACGGAAAAGATACCCGTGGTTGTAAGGTTCCATTTAAAACTATCTGGTTCATCACTTAAGTGGATATTCATCAATCTTCGCAATAAGCTAACCCAAGAATTCCATCTATCTCCAGTTAAGGTCCTATTAAATCTTATATTTAATGGCACATTAGAAAGAATGTCGGCGACTAAGACATGTTTAGTCCTGACAATATTGTAAAGACTAGGATATTGGGTAGCTAAGGGTGTATCACCTAGCCAGGTGTCTTCCCAGAATCTAGTTTTCATGCCATCTCGTACGACAAAAGAACCCCGTTGAAAGAAGTCATCTTTAACCTTCATAATTCCTTTCCAAAAAGGAGAATCAGTAGGTTTAACCTGAACTTGCGATAGAGTTTTACTCCCAAGGTACTTGTTGGACAGCATTTCTTGCCAAACACCTTCCTCAGAAAGAAATTTAAAAAGCCATTTGCTAAGTAAACATCTATTCTTAATATCAAGTACCCCAATTCCAAGACCCCCTTGGTCTTTGGGTCTACATACAATGTTCCACTTAGTAAGTCTATATTTCTTCTTTTGGCCATCACTTTGCCAAAAAAATCTAGATCTGTAAAAATCGAGTTTTTTCCTTACCCCTTTAGGTATCTCAAAGAACGAAAGCAGAAACATTGGTAAACTAGAAAGGACAGAATTAATTAAAACAAGCCGATCTCCATATGACAACAGCTTGCCTAACCAGGAAGCGAGTTTTCGCTCAAAACGATCTTCTATCGGTTTCCATTCTTTATTCAATAGTTTCCTATAATGGATAGGAATTCCCAAATATTTAAATGGAAGAGAGCCAACTTCACATCCGAAGATATTCCTATAATTATCTTCTTCGTCCTTGGCCTTGCCAAAGCAAAAAATCTCACTCTTATGGAAGTTAATTTTCAAACCAGATAGTTGTTCAAAAAAAGAAAGAATCAATTTCATGTTTACGGCTTTTGCTAAATCATGCTCCATAAACAGTATGGTATCATCAGCATATTGTAGAATAGAAATCCCACCATCCACCAAATGGTGTACTAGACTACCAATGTGCCCATCCTCTTTTGCTCTTGCAATAAGGATAGCAAGCATATCTGCGATGATATTAAAAAGAATTGGCGACAGCGGATCGCCTTGCCTAAGACCCTTTAGTGTTTGGAAATAATGCCCAATATCATCATTGACTTTAATTCCAACACCCCCCCCCCCTGAATAAAGCGTGCTATCCAATTACACCACTTTGGTGGAAACCCTTTCATTCTAAGAGCTTGTTGTAGGAAAGACCACTTTACCTTATCATAGGCCTTTTCAAAATCAATTTTGAAAAGGACACCATCCATTTTCTTCCTGTGAAGCTCATGGATAGTCTCATGTAGAACAACAACCCCTTCTAGGATGTTTCTACCGGGAATAAATGCAGACTGAGTTGGACAAACCACTTTATGTGCAATGACAGTTGCACGGTTAGTGCCAACTTTTGTGAAGATTTTAAAACTAACATTAAGTAGACAAATTGGGCGATATTGTTCGATTCTACTGGCATCCTCCTTCTTAGGCAGGAGGGTTACAAGGCCGAAATTAAGTTTATATAGTGGTATGTCGCCATCCTGCAACTGAGCAAACATTGCCATCATATCGAACTTAATGACCTGCCAAAACTTTTGATAAAACTCAGCAGGGAACCCATCTGGTCCTGGAGCTTTATTGTGTTCCATATTGGAGATAGCTTCAAAAACCTCCTCTTCTGTAAAAGGGGCTGTTAGAATGCCATTTTCCTCTTCAGATAACTGAGGAATATCATGAGTGACTTCTTCTCTCATATTGAAGAAATTGGTTTCAGGGGCACCAAATAACTTCTTATAATACTCAGTTATGAAGACTTTTAGATTTTGTTGACCCACAATGGTCCCCTCATCTTGCTCAAGCTGGAAAATCCTTTTTTTCCTATGCTTACCATTAGCAATCAGGTGAAAATATTTCGTATTATTGCCACCTTCTTGAATATGCTTTACTTTTGCGCGTTGGGCCCATTTGGTCTCCTCATCACGCCGAAGTTTAGCAATAGCAATGTCGGCCTCTTTTTTCTGAGCCCTCTCGGCTTCACTTAAAGGTGTCATTTCTGCTTTTAAATCCAGTTCATCTATAATAAGAGTAAGCCTCTCTTTCTCTTTTTTATAAACACCACTAAGATTTTTAGCCCATCCTCGTAAGAACTTTCTGAGATGTCTAACCTTATGTTGCCATCTTTCGACAGGGGATATACCGGAATGAACTGAAATCCATTCATCCCTGACCATTTCAAAAAAAACATCTTGGCGCATCCAAGATAGCTCAAATGAAAAGGTGTTTCTATTACCAATGTGCGCAGCCTCCCCAGAATCAATGAGTAATGGAGTATGATCCGAACCAGTACGTGTCAGAGCACGGACTGTGACCAAAGGGAACTTCTGCTCCCACTCCACATTAGTTAGAACTCTATCTAACTTCTCGTATGTAGGGACCTCACGCCTACTCGCCCAAATGAATTGCCTACCAGACATAATGATCTCTCTTAGATCAAGTGTCTCAATAATCACGTTAAAGATAAATGGCCAACGTGCATTAAAGTTGTCATTATTCTTCTCTTCTTGTCTCCTAATGATATTAAAATCTCCGCCCACCAACATAGGTAGGTTATCAGAGTCACAAATTCTAACTAATTCTGCTAGAAAATCTGGTTTAAGTGCATCTTGGGCTGCCCCATACACCCCAACAAGGATCCACTCGAACCCATCCGCTTTAGTTTTGACATACATTTTAACACAGAAGTCACCCGTCTCCACTCTTTGAATCGAGGTGGTTTCCATGTTAATCCCAACCAAAATACCCCCCGACCTTCCCCGAGGAGGTAGACAGTACCACATGTAGTCTAACCCCCCAGAAAGATGGTTGAGGAAAGGTGCTGCAAAATTAGCCCTTCCAGTCTCTAATAGAACTATGAAGTCTAATTTATGCTCCCTCACTGTTTCATGAATGAAACAAATTTTTGCAGGGTCCGCTAGCCCCTCACAATTCCACCAAATCCCTTTCATGGACTTAGATTTTTAAGCTTTTTAATTCTAGAGCTTCGTCGAACTGGAATTCGAGTACTCTTTGTCTTACTTTTTTTACGCAAATTAATAATTGGAACGTGCATTAGATCCTCATGATCATCACACTCCTCATCTACCAAATCCTCCGATAAGTTAGATGCATTTTTTAAAACAAAACTACTAGACCCCTCCGCAAGTACACTAGATTTATTAAGAAAAATTAAATTTCTATTCTTCTCTAAACTTTTAATGGATTTAATAGAACTTAAAACTTGATCAGAAGAATCTCCTAACGAGATTCCTAATGCATTAGCCCTATGTTCTATCTCACAATCCGGAAGATCAACAAAATTTAATTTTTTAATGCAATTCGTACCTTGCGAAGAAGAGGGTATCGATAGAATTTCATGACAGTACTTCTTCAAGATTCTGAACACCATGGACTGTTGGTACGTATATTTGACTATGCTCAAAGTTACTAGATTAAAGTAGAATTTAACACAACAGCTACTGCAATACTTTCTAATTTTAGTATTTCATCTTTCTTAGCAACAAAGTTTTTCTCAGTTAAAAAATTGCCTGTGTACTGAATGAGACCATGCTTTTCGATGGAGAATATTGTCTTGCTGTTGGAAATAGCTTTGCAATGCTAGATAGATATAAGTTGGTACCTGTATTATTTCCTCAATTGAGCCTTCTATTATATTTACCCATAAACTCTGAGAGTTGACATTTATTTTATTTGTCAGTCCTACAAGTGATGGCATTTATTTTGGATCAAGAATTACTATCTTGCAGTTAGATAAAATTTGAGTCAGAAGACACCTATCACTTCAGCAATTTTAATTTTCAGTCTGCTCATTATTTGGTGTATCCTACTTTTCAAATTAAGTTAGTAGAAGTATGCCGAATGTTTTGAAGTTGATACAAATAACAATGTACAATAATTAATTACTAGAGTTGCAAAAAAAACTTTCCAGTAGTGCTAAAGGTTTAAAATATTTTAATATACAGCGTCAAAATTTAATTACAAAAAATATGCACCATAGTTTTGATTTTTTTTAAGCTTATGTAAGTTAATGATTTCCTACCTAATCAGTTCCTATTACACTGTTAAAATTCTACATGACTTATAAGTCTTTAATGTTGCTTTCACATTTCTTTTAAATCAACATTTCAATATGTAGATAAGCCCCGTGCGATGCACGGGTTGACGACTAGTGGTATCATAAAGGAAGAAACCATAAGATGAAGAACCTCCAAGGATGTCGACTAAGAGAATGAAATAAAGAAAGGAGACCCCTTAGCTTGCTCTTTTGATTGACCCAAAGAGTGACCCCTCGGTGTCCAAAGTAGTTCAACAACTATCCTGTTGGACAAAAGCTCTACAAGGGAGCAAAGTTAATCCCAAGCAACCATAATAAAGGTTGATGCCTAGGATTGCGAATAGACACCCACCTACTGGAAATGATGATGAAGGCTAACTATGAAGTCAAATGATGACCTAGTGCCAAGTCAACATCAATGTGTATCTGCTTGAACCCAAAGACCTAGACTACCCACAAAAGTTTATTTTAAGGATGGTAGCCACCTAGGTAACCCAAAACCGTACTTTCTTTCTAGCCTCTCCAATCTCAGGGACGAGATTTCTTTTAAGGGTGGTAGTCTGTAATATCCCAAGATTTTATAAAAGGGATTTCTATTTTCGTGCCCTCAGGTCATTAGTTGTACTCAGTTTTCCCCAGCTCGTTAGTTTTTCCTCAGTTTTCCCCAAGCCGTTGTCTGAAACCCTCAGAAGGAGCTCGGACCGGAGTTCCCGTTAAGTTGACCATTTTCGTGCTGACGTGTGGGGCCGCGTCGTGTGGGCCGCGTCACGTGGGGCTGGAAGAAAGGGACCGCGTGGGACAGGACGAGACCGCGTTTGGTTATACGTGAGAGCTCGGTTCTGTCTCTCTCGGGCCAAATTGGCATTGACTTTTCAGAGCGCCTTTTTCCCCTCTCTCTGTAAACAGTTCTCTCTCTTTTCACCAAATTAGTATCAAATCTAGAGAAGCTTCTATTTCTGTCTTTCTTCAATGATTGCTGCCTTTTGGCCCTCGTTTTTTGCCCAATATGGTAACAAATCTAGAAGCTAATCTAGAAGCTAGTATAGTATAATACATAAAATGCATACAACAGCCAAAAGAAGCCAATAACGATGTTAATGTTCACGACAAACTAAGCTGAAAATAATATAAGACGCAATGTATGCCCAACATGAAGGTTCTTCATTCTTCATCATATATTTCGGAGTCGCTATATTCCATGAGACGAAAAAAATATTGACTGAACTCCTTCCATCTGCAATGTGCAGCCAATAGATCCTCCAAACGGTATGGCCTTTGTTCTATTTTCATACCGTAGGAATCTAATCTATCCACATGTCGTGGCCACTCATCCCAGGCCTTTCTATCATCAAAGTACTGTCTGATATAACCGCCCTCGTAGTAGATGCAGCCAGGTCAAACTGTCGGGTGCACTCTGGTGTCGACGGAGATACACCGTTTATAACTGACGAAGAAGGCACGACTGCCAATGTTGACGGCATGGAGAGAGCGGCTCTCAGTGTCCACACGGTACACCAATGGTTGACCTTCCTCCAAATGCCTGTTGCCAGGGCTGCCGCCGAACAACACAAGCAGCAGATCACCATCAGACTCCACAAGGTACAAATTGTCATCTCCAAGTTCTGGAAATGAAAATAGTGTCTCCATGTTGATAGTGCTCGCGCGTTTCTCCAACTGGACATTGTTGGTGCACACTATTCTTCCAAACTCATTCACAGCTATTGCATACAATTCACCATTGAACGGGGTAAGGCAACGCAGAGAATGGTGCTCGATCGAAAATCTTCCTTCTCCCCAATCTTCTAAATCTATATCCTTAGAAGGAGAGCTCTCATCGACCCAAGCAATTTCATTGGGGTAACCTGTGCAAATGAAGACCATAGTCGGGGACTTCATTACAGCGACTGACTCCACAATAATAGATGGCATCTGCACCTCAAACGTAGCGTTCAATGTCTTTGTGAGTGGGTTCAGAAGCCGTATCTTGTGCGGCTGGTTCCTCTGGGCAAGCACGATGATGCCACGGTAAAAGTTGACAAAGTAGTATCTAAAAGGGAGTTGATGAAGATAACATTCAGCACTAAGATGTTTACGATTGAAAATAAAAATAGATTAACTCTATAGATATTGAGGAATTTGAACCTTGCATGAACTTCCATTAGATCGATGGTGACGTAGCGGGATGTGCGGAGATTGAGGAAGGAGAACTTAGCGGCGCGTGGAAGGGCGTGTTCTACCATGATCCATTCGTGCAGGTGCACATCGGGCTCAGGTAGATCTGAGCGCCAATTTGTACAAACTTGCCTCAAAGCAGCGTAGGTGTCCACGTACTCCTCGTTCGCCAGTAAGCAGTCGCGGATCTTGTGAAGTGGTCCATCACCCTTAAGAGAGGCCCAGTTCACAGAGGCGCCGCGTTTATAGCGCCACCCTCGGATGCGACGGGCTCGGATGCGACGGGCTCGGAGGCGATGGACTCAGAGGCGACGAGCTCGGGGGCGACGGCCGTCGGCGCATTCTTCTTCTCCATCACCGGCAGGGGAGCGTGCGTAGGGCGGCTGGGGTTTTTTTGAGAAGGTGATGGGATGTGAGAGGCATGGTTGCGTGCGTGAGTTATGATGAGACTGTGTGCAGAGGGAGGGAGAGGGGCTCTATACTGGCAAAGTGACGGTTCGTCTCAGCAGTTGACGTTTTGGTCTCAACACGCGCACCGCGCGGCTAACCGCTGCTCACCGCGACACGCGTCCGTGGGACTACACGTCAGCACCGTTACGTGTACTCGGTTCTACCCTCGAATCTTACACTGGAAAAATATCTGTACTCAGTTTTCCCCTCGAGTACTAATACTGCCTAGTGCAATATACTCAGTTTTACCCTCAAGTGGCTGGTCAACAGAGAGTCAACAGATGGGATTAAGCCATCTAATTGAGTCATTTCATGTGCAAAAAAATTCAAAAAAATAAAATCATAGTGCCTCCAACTCATGCGCAAAATAAAATCATAATAAACATATATAAATCAAGTTTTCACACAAATGGCCACTTCTGAAATCACTAGTAGCTATGAAGGTTCATGGCTTTCCACTCAAACCCCTTCTCAAAACATCTATACCCAAAACATAGTTTGTCTGAATGAGGCCATAATTTTTACACTCATGTATGTTTGAATTGCTAATACTTTGAGGTAGGCCAACCTGGGTTTCATTGTACAAAACATGTGTTTTTCTTTTTCTAAATCTCTTATTTGAATTCCTTAGCCTGTTTACTATTTACTTGCCCTTGTATCCTTAATACTACTCAGTTTTACCCTCTCCCTTCTCACAGAAGCCCAAACTTGGCCTGATTGGTCGAGCTGTTGTCACACGGATCGTGCCCACCTACCGTCGATCCTATGATCCAACGGGCAGGATCGTGCCACCCTCTCTCTATCTGTCGGTGGCAAACTACTACCCCTCTATGTATGCTAAATGACGAGTTTGCCACCGGATTCAACAAGTTGGGTAATCACAAATTTTTTGTAGGCATTACTTTTCATGGTAAAATGATAAACTATCACGAATTTCCATTTCTTGTAGGCTTTACTTTTCGCGGTAAAATGATGAACTATCACGAATTTCCATTTCTTTTAGGCATTACTTTTCACGGTAAAATGATAAACTATCACGAATTTCCATTTCTTTTACGCATTGCTTTTCATGGTAAAATGATAAACTATCACGAATTTCCATTTCTTGTAGGCATTACTTTTCACGCTGAAATGATAAACTATCACGAATTTCCATTTCTTGTAGGCTTTACTTTTCACGGTAAAATGATGAACTTTCACGAATTTCCATTTCTTTTAGGCATTACTTTTTTGTTGAGATATAAACCACCCCTACAATGGTCATCTCCTCCTTAATTTATTGTGTAAACCCCACAACGGTCATCTCTACCTTAATTTATGGTGTAAACCCCACAACGGTCATCTCTCCCTTATAAACCCCCCCAACGGCCATCCATCATATCAATAGGTTCTGCCTCTCTCTTCTTCGTTTCTGCCTCTCTCTTCTTCATTCACATACACTTGATCCATTGCCATGGCTTCCATGTCTCGGACGCCGACCAGAAGGGGAAGGGGAAGGGGAAGGGGAAGGGGAAGGGGCGGCCAGGGTGGTGTATCATCATCATTGCCACCACCACCGTCAACACTGCCATTGATCATAGAGGAGTTCTTCATCACCATCTATGAAGACCCTTTGGCTAAGAAGATACGTACGCGTTCCCACATATATGATGCATGTGATTAATTACGTGCATGTTCTAAAAAACCTTTAATTTCAAACGATCGGAACTCGATCTCTTTGCAGGCACTCCCACAAAAGTTTGCGGACTATCTTGACAGCCAGGAGCCCGCAAAGGTGTATCTGCGAGCAGCTGACTGCGGTCCTCATCTCTGGACCATGGAGGTCCTATTTGACGGACAAGGCCGAATGTACCTCGACAAGGGCTGGCAGAATTTCGCCATCGCGCACAGTGTGGATTTCGGCTGCTTCCTACACTTCAAATATGAAGGCGATTATGTGCTCACAGTGAAGGTGTTCGACGGAACAACGTGCAGGAAGTACTACTACACGGACGATGAAGATACTGACGATAAAAGCGACGACAACGTGAAGCCATGCATCTAAGGGGATTATGACCAAGAATATATATGTAGCTTCATATGCATCGATTTATAGATCTAGCTATTTTCTATATATTATGCATGTAAAAATAATAGGGAATCGCAATTTCCACTATGATTCGAGCACCACAGCCTCCAAACGATGCCGATGCCGATATCGGCATGGTCAGAACGGGTATGCATGCTCGCCGCCACTGCTAGGTCACCATCGGGATGCACCCTCAATCCCGTCCCCTCATTCGATCACTGACACACCAGAGATACTGCCGAGGCCAATGACGAACGTACATGCTGATGCCAATGCCAAACATGCACACCGCTGTGGGCACGGCCACGCCGCCCCGCTATGCTGGACGCCATAGACCACCGCGAGGTCTTTCCCTTCGCCACCACACTCCCCTAGCACCTATCTATACACGCCAGAAAGGAGAGACACTAGTTTTCTCTACATTGCTCGTGTTCGTGTCCGACACCGTCAGTCAAAGTGTTGAGGTCGTCGTCGATGTCCTCGACCATTTCTTCTCTTCTTTGCATGGTTAAATGCATCTAGTTCATATCTATCTAATGTGTGTGGTCTCGCCTCATGCAGTTCTTTGTGGACGTCGATCTCATCTCGGCACCCCGCAGGCCACCTCCTCCGTGCCATCGCTGTAGAGGTCCGTTTAAAAATCTAATCCTACCCGTGTATTGCCCCTTGTATCAGCGTCATGGCCCCACTTGTCATTCGATATACCGAAGCCCCACTCGTCCGCGTTTTGGTCAGGGATATGGCGATGCTTACGGTCAAACAAAGATGGATGCTCTGACGTGTCTTTGCGGGCTCTACGTGGCCCCACTAGTCAGCAGTTAATGGTCAAAGGTGTTCAACCATCGGGCAACCGGCCGTTCCAGCACTGGTGACGGTTTCAGACAAGGGCTTGGACAAAACTGAGGAAAAACTAAGGAGCTGGGGAAAACTGAGTACAACTAAGGACCCGAGGGCACGAAAATAGAATTCCCTTTATAAAATTTTGGGGTAAAATTTTTGTTTTTGTTTTGTACGTATTGATTGAAATTTCACAGGGATTTAAAACTTTTGAGTCTATTTAAAAAAGCTTTATTGGAAAAACTATATCAAAACCTTATATTATTTCTTGAAGAACTCTTTTGAGAAAATGGATTTTCAAAATACTATTTTGAGATTATTCAAACCTATGCAAGCCTATTGCAAGGGAATGTTTCCAAAATGATTTTTGTAAATAAAGCTTGCATTACTAAAATGTATTTCAAATATTATTTTAATAAAAGTATTTTCTCTAATTTCAAAGGGGTTATTTCTCAAACCATATTTTTATTTTTCTTTATGCAAGTAAAGCCCGTTGGCCAAATGTAACACCCCACTTTTTGTAACCCTGTTTAAGTAGTGTTTAAGTGAGCCAAAAATGCGGGCCAACAAAAACTTTTTGTGCAAACCCCTGGAAGTACTATCTCTTGCTTGTTTGTCTTGGTTGTTATGTTAATGAAGTCTGCTTGAGTTGCTTGTTGAACACTATTGTGGACCAACACAATCCTTGTGGCCTTGTGATCATGCCTTTATCTATGCTTCTAGCTAGTTTTCCAAAACTATTATCTTGGCAACCTCTCCTTCTTCCAAATTATTTTATTTGTCCAAAACAAGAGCCAAGATTTATCTTTGAGGCAAAGATTTTATCAAAATTAAGTATTTACAATATTATTAGGACCTACAAAGTAGAGTGGTCCCAATATTTTGCAAACTTATATTTTGTTGATATTTATAAAAGGATTTCAAACACCTTTAAGAAAACTTTCTAAAGGAGATGCTATGTCTCCACCAGTTTCTAAAAATTCTACAAAAGCTTTAATTGAAACTCTTTTCTACTTGACCATGGCATGATCATCATTGAGCACTTGTTCAATCATTGTTTCTGGTGATGCTAGATTAGTTGCAAATGATTGACCATGTGTGGTGAGTTGATTTTGTGTGACTTTGTTTGACTTTGATTGAGCTCCTTGTGTATAGCTATGGTCCATAGGTGGGCATGTGGCCTAACCTATCTAAAAGCACATCAAATTATAAGGTGGCTAGTGGGATATTCTTATAAACTACTTTCAATCCATTTTCTATATAAAACCTATTTTTGATGTTTCCCTCTTTGTAAAACCCTACAACTCTTTTCCTTATGGAAGGAATGTTTATTTTCAAAACTCAAGTTTATCAAAGATTAGAAATGAGGTTCCCTCTCTGTGGTCACTCATTTCATTTTTTAATATCTTCTATACAAGTATTTTCGTAACTATTTTCCTCTTTACAAAGACAGGAGAAATGGGAAGAATACCTCTTTGGTATTATTCTTGTCTCTAAAAAAAAGGGAATAGTACCCATGGTTTATAAATGTTTTGAGATCTCCTCCTAATACTCAAAAACCCCACTTGGCTAGAATCAACTCTTGTTTGTAATAGAACTTATCTTGATGTTTTCCTCTCAATCATAAAACCCAAACTTTAATGTCTTACCATAAGACATTATGATCCCTTCTTGAGGACTTTGGTACAAATGAATTTAGCCCAATAGAACACACTTGAGGCTATAAGAACCATCCCCATCAAACCCTAAGAAGATTCCTCTCAATTTTCAAATTTATTTTCTTGCAGGCATTTCATCAAACAGCTTACACCATCTTCACTCCTGTTAACAGATTCAGTTTTCAGATGTTTGTATTATGCTCATAGGTTCTATCCATAGCAATGCACCTATCTATAATTCATCCTTGTCATATAATCTTCCATTCCTTCCATTACCACTTAGTCATTTGAGGTCATTTACTACTTGTTCTAATCATGTTTCTGACCCTAATCAAACCACTGACCATTTGACTATTATCTGATGCACTTTTGCTCCCACCCTTAAACTTCAAAACAAATTGCCTAGAGACCATCCTATGACCTATTCCCCTTATTTTTGATCTGCTCTGACTACCTATGCACGTGCATGTGCATTTTGAAGTATGCCACCCATTTATGTGAGGTGGTTTTTAACCCTAATCAAAACTACTTCTAGCCTTTATGCTTCCTCCATAAATTTATGGATCACTTCTTAGCATCCACCATGAATTTCCCCCATAATTAAATTCCTTTCTAATATAATTTGGGAATGTTATTCAAGCATAATGCCACCCCTTTCCCCCATCAAAAATACCTATTTCCTTATTTGAACTTCTTATCAAAAATTTGCATGGGGATAGCAACCATGCATTTTTCTTGCAACTTTTCTCCTCAACTAGATTTGGTAAAACTCCACCATCATATCTTTTGATTGAAGAAATCCCTTGGATCCTAAGACCCTAGCTGCTATCCTCCAATAATTTCGAAGTCTTGTACCAATTATATCTCGGCCAAATTTTTAGGATGCAAAATTTTAGTGAACCCTTTGATGACCCACAAGTATAGGGGATCACAACAGTCTTCGAGGGAAGTATTACCCAAATTTATTGATTCGACACAAGGGGAGCCAAAGAATATATGAAAGCCTTAACAGATGAGTTGTCAATTCACCTGCACCTGGAAACAGTCTCACTCGCAGCGGTTTATTAGTAGCAACAGTTTTATAGCAGTGACAGCAGGAAAATAGTAACAGCAGCAGTAAAATAACAGCGGTAATAGTAGCAGTTGTAAGCAGTAGGAACAAATACTGTAGGCATAGGGATGGATAAAGGGCGTTGCATGGATAAGATAATTCATGAAATCAATGAGGTATGGGCATTGCAGATAAATAATGATAAAGCATCCTAGTACAAACAATCATAGGCATGTGTTCCGTATATAGTCGTACGTGCTCACAAGGAGAAACTTGCACGACATCTTTTGTCCTACCAGCCTGTTGCAGCAGGGCCTCAAGGGAATCTACTGGTAATTAAGGTACTCCTTTTAATAAAGTACCGGAGCAAAGCATTAGCACTCGGTGAACACATGTGATCCTCACATCATAGCCATCCCCTCCGGTTATCCCAATTTCTGTCACTTTGGGGCCTCGGGTTCCGGACAACAATATGTGTATACAACTTGTAGGTAAGACCATAAACAACAAGTATCATCATAGAAATAATAACATGTTCAGATCTGAAATCATGGCACTCGGGCCCAAAGTGACAAGCATTAAGCACAACAAGTTGCAACAATGTCATAGGCACTAAATAAAGATACTAGGCACTGTGCCCTATCAATCTCATATCAAATTACATGAACAATCTCATCCAATCCCTACCATCCCCTCACCTACAGCGGGGGAATTACTCACACATGGATGGGGGAATCATGGATGGTCGATGGAGGAGCGTCGGTGGTGATGGTGATGAAGATCTCCTCCGAATCCCCGTCCCGGCAGGGTGCCAGAACGGAGTTTCCTGGTTCCGAATCGCGGTTTCTGATGGCGGCGGCGCAGCGGAAGTCTATCTGGGAAAAACGCCGTCTCCCCGATCTTAAGTCGTCAGGAGGTATATGTACGCGAGAGGGGAGGTCGAGAGGAGGCCTGGGGCCACCTCACACAGGGGTGGCGCAGCCAGGGGCTGGGCCGCGCCACCTGTGTGTGACAGCCCCTCGAGCCTCTTCTCCCTCCTGTCTTCTGGCTCCGTGGGTCTTTCGGTGAAATAGAATTTTCCATGATTTTTCCCGAATTTTTACTGGAAGTTGAATTTCTGCACAAAACGAGACACCAGAGCAATTCTGCTGAAAACAGCGTCAGTCCGTGTTAGTTGCATTCAAAACACACAAATTAGAGGAGAAACAATAGCAAAAGTGTTCGAGAAAGTAGATACGTTTTGGACGTATCAACTCCCCCCAAGCTTAGCTATTTGCTTGTCCTCAAGCAATTCAGTTAACAACTGAGAGCGATAAAAGAAACTTTCACGAACACATTTGCTCATATGATGTATATATACTAACTACGTGATCAAGTACTCAGGCAATTCATAATAAGAAATATGCACTAATGTCACCTCATAGTCAAGCAAGCTATGAAAGAGTGCCAATGCACTAATAACAAGTAACATGTGCATGAGAAACTACAAGATTGTAATATGCATAAATGATATGAAAGAATGGTATCCCACTTGCCTTTATTTGTAGAGCAAAACATAAATGCTGAGGCACCTCTGAAGTCCAAGGGAAGACTAGAAATAGAAATATCAAAGATACAAGCATCATAGTTATACCACAATTAACCGTGTTCTGGGACAAGCACATTACATTAAGAATAACAGTTATGCTCTCAAGAAGTGCTTTAAGTTAGAAGATGGTGACTCAACATAAAAGTAAACGAATGGCCCTTCGCAGAGGGAAGCAGTGATTTAACATGTGCTAGAGCTTTTCATTTGTAAACAGAGATAAAAGTTTCTTTTGGGAGGTGGTTGTTCTATGTCCACGACTAGCAATGGGGACTTACTATCTTCCATAATAAACAAGTGAGAGCGGTTCCGAGTTCTTTGAAATTTGGCACATTAGTGCTCTTTTATAAAGCTTTGGCACTCCTCCCCACCTTTTCCTTTCTCAAACCATGGCTAACCGATTCCATCGGGTGCCCACCAACTTTCACAATCCTTTGGAGGAGTGCCTTTTTTTTTCTTTTAGAATTAAGATTATAATGGTCTGACCAGCTCTCATGCAAAGTTAATGACGAGCAGATGAAGCTGCCTAGTCGAGGGGTACTTAATTTAATATGGAAGATAGCAATTCCGACCACTACGTCCCCATGAGCTAAAAACAGTGGCACAAAATGAGAAGTAGTTGAAAGTTTTGAAAGGTAGCACATGAAAATTTACTTGGAATGGCTTACAAATACCATGCATAGGAATTTATAGTGGACTCTTTGGAAGACTTGGTTTTTGGTGATTGGATGCACGAGTAGAGCTCATACTCAGTACAAGTGAAGGCTAGCAAAAGACTGGGAAGCGACAATCGAGAGAGCAATAACTATCATAATCATGCTTGCGACAAAACAAAATTAATATAGGCATAAAAATGATACAAGAACTCTGAGGCAAATTAGATCATCGAGGCTTAATTGACTTTTTGTTCAGTCATATGCATGCTTGAGCATGTGCCAAGTCGATTCAAATGAAACTTTCAGAGGTGGATACCACAATATCATACCATACTATGAATAAAACAATGCATGCAAGCGTCTACATGACATGCTACAGGCTAATAGTAGATTGAAACTAATCATATGAAAGCAAGAACTACAAAGCATCCATTAGATGACACATACCTCTCATGAACCGACTAAGCATGTCCACATAGATGAGTATATGTACAAAAATGAAAACAAATAGAGTTCATACCAGCCTCTTACCACCTCTCGGATTGTCATATGTCGTCATTATTGCTCTTCACTTGTGTGGCTTGAATGATATAAAGTGAATACCAAGCTCCAATGGAGTAATGGGGAACTGAACTCTGCAACAAGCTTTACAAAACCAAAGAAGAACAACAAATATTTTTGGAGTTTTCGATTTTTGAAACAAAAGCAGAAGGAAATAGCAATCAAAGCAAAATATTTTTGGGTTTTTCAAGTAGCAAACCGAAAATAGCAAATAAAGCAAACCAAAGGTAGAAAACTAAAGAACCAAATAGAGAGAAACAACGGAAATATTTTTGGTCTTTTTGTGTTTTGGAAGAAATGAAAACAAGAACGAGAACAGTAAAGAAAGCGAAACATGAATATACAAAGGACCGACAGAATATGATATATAGATGAGTGAATCGTCGGCGTACCTCCCCCCAAGCTTAGGCTTTTGGCCTGAGTGGAGATCAATGCCGGCTCTGGTAGCTGCTCCAAGCCGGTGGGTCATCACAGGTGTAATCGTACCCCGGTCCTTGCGAAGATGAAGCTGATGGCGCATAATCATAATAAGGCTGCGCATATGGGAAATTCATGGTGTTGGAGGGCCGTCCTGACTCCTCGGTGCCCTCTTCATCACGCACAGGAGGCGGGTGTTCCTCCACGTACGCATCAAGCTCATCCTCTGTAAGCGACCATCCATTCCTGCGATCAAGGTTAAACAAAAGAGGTGCAGGCAAACGGATTGATCGTTCAGTCTTTACTACCTTCCAGGTAGTCTTCTTGAAAAAGGTTAGCTCAAATGTTAAATTAATTAAACTAGCAGGAGGAGAAATAAACTTATGTTGAACCATAGCATCAAGACCAAGTCTCTCTTCAGGGAAAGGCAAATCTAGAAAATGCGGTAACACACCATGAAAAGCTAACAGACGTGAAGCTATAAGTCCTCCACAAACTCCCCCTTTCTCATGGTTAATATCTAGACGGAAAGCTATTAAGGCACCCAAATGATAAGTCCTATCATGCCTTAGAGCAGCAGCAATAAAAGCTAGATCATGGAGAGACAATTTACTTGCAGATTTTCTAGCAAGAACACATTTGGTAATGAAGAAGGCAAAATATCGAATGGATGGGAAATGAATGTTTCGAATTTTACCACCCTCTCCTGTGAGGCTTCTTCCTTGGCAAATTTCCTCGTAAAGTTCTAACAAATGCCTTGGTTGTCCCCTTATCTTTTCGAGCGATCCCCACTGTGGTACTCTAATAGCTGTACAGAAAACATCAAGAGGCAAGTCCACAGATTTGTTATAGATTTTATAATGAACCATGGGGTTAGAAGTGGACCAGCTAAAACTGAAATCCTGCACCACAGACATTGTTAGTTTAACATATTGGGGAGGTTCCCCCTCAACAAAATATTCTAATCCTGCATTAGAAAGCAAGGTTTGAAAATCTTGTAGAATTCCAGCAGCACTCAAGAATGCTGAGCATGGATAGAGTGAGGGAAAAACCTTCTCTTCACGGTGCACTTTCATAACATCATGCACTTCTAGTTCATGTTGAAGGAGTTGATATGCATTCCCCTCCATTTCTGAAAATTTTGACACACCTCATAAAAAGTGATTTAAAGATAAACAAGTGTAGGAGACTACTATAGTGAGTTACTAGAGAGCTATCATGCATCAAAATAATCTTTCTAAGTAATAGAACAAGCATGCATACTCAATTATACTGTCACCTACAATGCTAAAATACTCAAGAAATACTTCACTAAAAGAAAATCTACTTGGACAAGCGGAGGAGTCACATACCGAAGAGCAAATGATCCAAGTTTCAGCATAAATGCTGGGCTGAGCAAGGAGATCGAGAAATCCAGGCAAAGAACAGCAAGAACTCGAGTTTGGGCAAATGGGTCGGTGTTTTTCGGGAGAGAGAAAGAGCTGGGGAAGAAGAGATGAGTGAGTGGCCTGGTGGGGCCCCCTCACACATGGGTGGCGCGGCCAGGGGCTGGGCCGCGCCACCTGTGTGTGACATGGCGTGGCTGCCCCTCCTGGCGCCTCCCAGGTGTCTCTCTGCCCCATTTTTGACATAAAAATTTATAAAGAATTTTCTGGAATTTTTCGAGAAACTTTATTTTCGAGAATTTTTCAGAAATTTGCATATCGATAAAACTCAGAAAAACGAGGATGAAAAGATTTCAAGCAAGTCAAAACTAAGCATTCAGCAGCTCTGAAATACTCTTAATCATGTAACTAAACTGAAAGAATAACATTTGATGAAAGTATATACAAGTGAGATGGAGTGAAAGCGGTGAAAACGAAGTTTCGTTCATATAAAATCACTTTGTTAACAAGGTTGATCAAGTCTTGTTACCAAACTAACTTTTTATGAGGCAAAACTTTGCACTTCACTTAATGCTTATGTTACCTCAACTTTGATAGGTATAGCCCCAACCATAACAATTTGGTATTCTTCCTTGGGCTTTCGCTCTGAACAAATAATTTGACCAACTTTGATGGTCTCAACATGCTTGATTGAATTAAGAGCATTTCTCCTATCGATCTTCTTGGGAAAATAAACAGTGTATTCTTTATCATTAACATTAAAAGTGACCTTTCCTTGATTGCAATTGATAACAGCACCTGCAGTGTTCAGAAAAGGTCTCCCAAGAATAATGGACATATTATCATCTTCAGGCATTTCTAGCACAACAAAATCAGTTAGTATTAAACAGCTGTTAGCAACTTGAACAGGAACATTCTCACATATACCAATAGGAATAGTAGTAGACTTATCAGCCATCTGCAAGGATATATCAGTTGAAACCAATTTTTCTAAATCAAGTCTCTTATAAAGAGAAAAAGGCATGACACTAACTCCAGCTCCTAAATCACATAAAGCAGTTCTAACATAGTTGTTTTTAATGGAGCAAGGAATAGTTGGTATACCTGGATCTCCAAGCTTCTCTGGAACTTTACCATCAAAAGAATAGTTAGCAAGTAAAGTGGAAATTTCCTCACTAGGAATTTTCCTTTTGTTAGTAACAATATCTTTCATATACTTTGCATAAGGAGGCATTCTAATAGCATCAGTCAAAGGAATTTGCAAAAATAAAGGTCTCATCCATTCACAAAACCTGTTGTAGTGTTCTTCTTCCTTGGACTTGTGTTTTTTAGTAGGAAAAGGCATTGGCTTCTGTACCCACGGTTCCCTCTCCTTACCATGCTTGTTGGCAATGAAGTCTTCTTTGGTGTACTTTACATTTTTATTACTCTTTTCCGGTTCTTCTTCAGCTTCTTCTTTATCATCTCCTGGTTCAGTTTCAGCATCAGAAATAGAAACACTGTTAGGGTCTTTACCTGCATCAGAGGATGCTGCAGTTGTTTTATGCTTCTTCTTCTTCTTGGAAGGAGTATCATCACTTGAAGTACGTTGAGAATCCTGCTCAATCCTCTTAGGGTGTCCTTCAGGATATAATGGGTCTTGAGTAGCGGCACCACTTCTTGTGCGTATTTCGCACGCTTGCTTCTCTCTTGCAGCATTAGCTAGCAGGTCTTGCTGTACTTTGGTAAGCTGATCAATTTGTGTTTGAATCATTTGAAAATGTTTAGAAAGTATCTTCACATCATTGGCGGTTCTTTCCACAATGTCCTGCATCTTGTCAAGAACTCTAGAATTCTCCAACAGATGATTATGCACCATTCTATTAAAATTTTCTTGCTTAACAATAAAATTATCAAATTCATCTAAGCATTGATCAGGAGGTTTAGTATAAGGAATATCTCTTTCATCAAAGCGCTGGAGAGAGTGTACCTCAATAGTTGATGAGCGAGAGATTGGCTTACATAATTCTTCAATAGGAGGTAAATTCTTCACATCTCCGGCCTTAATACCTTTCTCCTTAAGAGATTTCTTAGCTTCCTTCATATCTTCATCATTTAATTCAATTATCCCTCTCTTCTTTGGCGTAGGCTCTGTAGATGGCGCAGGTGCTGGCTCAACTAAAATCCAATCATCATAGTTTCGGCTTATTTTAGCCATTAACTCCTCTACTTCAGCTGGAGTTCTTTCCCTGAAAACACAACCAGCACAACTATCCAAATATGACTTAGATTCATCCGTTAGTCCATTATAAAATATATCAAGGAGTTCATTTTTAGGCAATGGTTCTTTAGGCAAAGCTCTAATTAAAGAACAAAACCTTGTCCAAGATTCAGGCAATTTCTCTCCTTTTCCCTGTTCAAAATCAAAGATTTTCTGCACAGCAGCATGTTGAGCACTAGCGGGAAAATATTTCTGAAAGAAAGCATTAACCAAAGCAATAGGACTAGTAAGAGATCCAGGAGACAAACTATTAAACCAAGTTTTAGCAGCATCTTTCAACGAGAAAGGAAAAATCTTAGCAACAAAGTAAGTGCGGAGCTTAATATCATCAGAAAACAGGTTACTCAAAGTAGAAAGCTCATTCATGTGCTCCATAGCACTCTCATCTTTAGTACCACAAAAAGGAGTTTTCTCAACAATAGATATGTAAGATAAATCCAAAGAGAAATCATAATCCTTGTCTCTAATATTTATAGGAGAAGCAGCAAACTTAGGATCAGGAGACAAATTATATCTAACAGAACGTCTAGCAAGTAATTCTTTAACATTACCTGCATCACGAGCAGCACGTGCTTCTGCAATAAAATCATCATTAAGCTCAATGTAAGCATCATCATCATAATCATCACTAGAACATTCCCTGGACTCAGGTGAACTAACTGGTGTAACAGTGGTGTTTCCCAACTTAGCTCTAGCAATAGTAGCTTCTAAAAAGGAACCTAGTGAACCTCTCTCATCAAGCACAGTAGAAGCATCATCTAAATTATCAGTGGTACTTTCAATCTCAGCAGAAGTAGTAGCAGTAACATGTGGGTGTGGTGGTGTAAGCAACTTACTCATAACAGATGGCGAATCAAGAGCAACAGAGGTGTTGAGAGTCGTACCTCTTCTTGTAGTGGATGGCAATATAGGAACTTTTCCATCACGAGGTTTACCCATGATGAAAGGATTGCAGCGAACAATATGAATACCAAGTGAACTTACAAATAAAGCTATGCTCCCCGGCAATGGCGCCAGAAAATAGTCTTGATGACCCACAAGTATAGGGGATCGCAACAGTCTTCGAGGGAAGTATTACCCAAATTTATTGATTCGACACAAGGGGAGCCAAAGAATATATGAAAGCCTTAACAGATGAGTTGTCAATTCACCTGCACCTGGAAACAGTCTCACTCGCAGCGGTTTATCAGTAGCAACAGTTTTATAGCAGTGACAGCAGGAAAACAGTAACAGCAGCAGTAAAATAACAGCGGTAATAGTAGCAGTTGTAAGCAGTAGGAACAAATACTGTAGGCATAGGGATGGATAACGGGCGTTGCATGGATAAGATAATTCATGAAATCAATGAGGTATGGGCATTGCAGATAAATAATGATAAAGCATCCTAGTACAAACAATCATAGGCATGTGTTCCGTATATAGTCGTACGTGCTCACAAGGAGAAACTTGCACGACATCTTTTGTCCTACCAGCCTGTTGCAGCAGGGCCTCAAGGGAATCTACTGGTAATTAAGGTACTCCTTTTAATAAAGTACCGGAGCAAAGCATTAGCACTCGGTGAACACATGTGATCCTCACATCATAGCCATCCCCTCCGGTTATCCCAATTTCTGTCACTTTGGGGCCTCGGGTTCCGGACAACAATATGTGTATACAACTTGTAGGTAAGACCATAAACAACAAGTATCATCATAGAAATAATAACATGTTCAGATCTGAAATCATGGCACTCGGGCCCAAAGTGACAAGCATTAAGCACAACAAGTTGCAACAATGTCATTGGCACTAAATAAAGATACTAGGCACTGTGCCCTATCAATCTCATATCAAATTACATGAACAATCTCATCCAATCCCTACCATCCCCTCACCTACAGCGGGGGAATTACTCACACATGGATGGGGGAATCATGGATGGTCGATGGAGGAGCGTCGGTGGTGATGGTGATGAAGATCTCCTCCGAATCCCCGTCCCGGCAGGGTGCCAGAACGGAGTTTCCTGGTTCCGAATCGCGGTTTCTGATGGCGGCGGCGCAGCGGAAGTCTATCTGGGAAAAACGCCGTCTCCCCGATCTTAAGTCGTCAGGAGGTATATGTACGCGAGAGGGAAGGTCGAGAGGAGGCCTGGGGCCACCTCACACAGGGGTGGCGCGGCCAGGGGCTGGGCCGCGCCACCTATGTGTGACAGCCCCTCGAGCCTCTTCTCCCTCCTGTCTTCTGGCTCCGTGGGTCTTTCGGTGAAATAGAATTTTCCATGATTTTTCCCGAATTTTTACTGGAAGTTGAATTTCTGCACAAAACGAGACACCAGAGCAATTCTGCTGAAAACAGCGTCAGTCCGTGTTAGTTGCATTCAAAACACACAAATTAGAGGAGAAACAATAGCAAAAGTGCTCAAGAAAGTAGATACGTTTTGGACGTATCACCCTTTTTATTGACCAAAAATCCTACAACTTGGCATTATTGCAATCATACCAAAGGAAGTCACCTCATCTACCCTTACATTGCCCTTGCTTGGAAACAAGGAGTAGCAAACTCAAAATTTAAGCTTTGTGTCATGCATGCACTTGACACCTTATCCTTCCCCAACTTTCAAATTCCCTTGAAACTCCACCAAATTATCTTGTTGATCACCCCAGCACCACTATTACCCTCTGGTCGAAAATTACTATAGCATCACCCCTCTCTTTTTGTCATCTAGTGTTTGGAAGAAGGAGGAATTATTATTAGTGTCCATATCTTGTCCAAACCTTGCATAGGAGACCACCAACGACCCTTCCAGAGCAAGGTACAGCCCCTGTCCTTTCCTATTTTACTCCCCACCGTCCTACTCAACCAACCAGAGGCCATCTAGACCCCACACACCCCAAACCGACCTACACCATTTTCCCTCTGGTTATAAGGCATCCGAGCTTCACAGCCCCTCTTGGACCTCTCATTTCACTCCTGCAACTCTACCTAGCCACCCCCAGACCTCCTACACTACCTCTTGCTCTGAATCAGAGAAGGGAAGGAGAAAACCTAATTTAGGTCTGCGAGGAAGAGGAGGAGCTTGCCGTTGCCATGGACCCTCTTTGCCCCTTTCTTCTGCATGAATGCACTTCTACGAACCCTAGGAACCTAACCCTACCCCTCTCTTGACCCAAGAACACTGAGACAACGACCCCCTGGAGCACCCAATCGAGCTCCTCCACGGCCGTCATGCATGAGCTCCTTCCCGGGAACCCGATCAGCCCTGCCACCCCTCTTCGAGCTCTTCTTGAATCCCCGCATCCGCTCGTCGCCTTCCCGTGGCCAGAGGAGGCCGCTAGGTGAGGAACCCCACCTCCCAGATCCGACCTAGGGTTTCTTCCCGGTCAGTCTCGGCCGGAGGAAGAAGACGGCTGGGGGCCGTCGATCTTGACTTGGTCGAACGGTCCCCGTCGCCGTGTACCGCTGTAATAGCCCGTGTTTGTAATTAAGTGCATTTCCATCATTTAACATCATCAAAATACACCAAGAAAAAATTGCATTTGAAAATAAAGTGGAAACCCTAATTATGCCACTTCTTTCTCTATTTAAAATTGTCTTCAAATGTTTCGAAAACACAAAACAAAAATGTGTGGACCTTTAGTTATATGTTAAAAAGGCCACTGAAATATTTCACAACTTTTTGAACTTGTTGGAACCTCAAATCTGCAAAAACAAGTGTTGTTTTGTATTTCCCGGAAAAACCTGCAAAGCCAGGGGGCCCTTTGCAAAGAGGCATTGTCTTCTTCCTTTAGTCCTAGGGAGCAGCTGCGTGGTTGTCCCTGGCCAACCCCATCGCCACCTCCTGCTTCCCTCTGGCCACCGAGGAGTCTCCCGAAGACACTGCTGCACGCCACGCCTCCCTCTCCTCCTTTTCCTCTCTCCCTGGTCGCCTTCCCTTCTTCCCCGTCGACCTCTCTCTCTCTTCCTAGTGACACTTACAGTAGTCCATGGCCGCCGACTAGCGCTGGCGTCCCATGCTTCCCCCAGCCCCACCGTTGTGCTAAGAAGGTCTGCGACACCGCCCTCTTCCTCCTCGCCCAAAGAATTGAGCCGGGATGGCCGGAGTTGCCGCCACCGTCACGGATACTTCACCGGAAACTGACCACCTCTGCCGCCAAATTTGCCACCGCCGGACCTCCTCCAGTTCCGTCGACCTCCCCGACGAGCTCAGGGTGAGTCCCCGGTCCGGGAGGACCTCTTCCCCATCCTCCTCTTGGCCGGAGGCGCCGCTCGAGAGCCGGCTGGCCCTCTGCCCGCCATGGCCGTGGCTTTCCCTAGCCAATGGCCAGCGTGGCCACCATGTGGGCCTCGAGCCCTAGCAGTCAGAGACCGTGGGTCGTTCTGACCCGGTGCAAAAAGAATTCCCGTGACTGTTTTTTTAGAAAAATTGCAGAAAAGTGCTAAATATTGTAAAATGCATAACTATTTATCTGTTTACCAGAAAAATGTGTATGACCTATCAAAATGCTCAGAAAAATGAACTCTACCTGTTTGTGTCAATATAATGCATAATTAACCAACTTGAACCCTGATTTAATTAGAAGAACATTTACACCCCTTTTAATGTCGACTAGGGTTTGTCAAATTGCTTCTCTGAAGCGTCCGAACCCCTCCCAACTTGTTATTCATGCAATAGGGTTTATTTTGATTATCTTTAACATGTCATGTCATCATTATTGTTTGTACATCGATGCCATGTTTGAATGTTGTTATCTTTTCCGGTATGTTTCTGCTTCGCCCCGGTAGGATCCGGAGTTGTTGTGAGCAACGAATCCGATATCAAGATCGACGACACCAAAGATCAATACTTGTCCGTTGATGAACAAGTCAAGAAGAAGAACCCTGGATATCTATTTTATTTTGGTTATCAACAACAAGGCAAGCAGCACCCCCTCTGAACCTATGGTTTTAAAGTATTTCAAAACTTACTATTTTGTACCACACGGTCCAACTATCTTGTATCGATAGGTAGAGTTATCCTATCTAATGCATGTTCCATTCTCATTGCCTAAATACCCTGATCCACTGCTCCTAGCATGACTAGGTTTTGCTTGTGTGCGTCGCTAGAGCTTTATATCTGAAATGCTTAGCCATGCTTAGTTATTTACTCTGGTACATATGGTTAATGAATCAGAGCTGCAAATGAATCTAGTATGATAGGATGACGTGGTGTGATGAGAATATGTGGTTAAACATGCTAAAAGGCTTGGATGAGCCGCCACATTGGGATGTGGTTGTTTGACTCATTCTTGTCGCCCTAGGACCCGAGTTCTTGTCTCTTGATCCAAGACTAAGCGTACGACCACACATGAAGGTATGGGACTCCCGTCGACTCAGTAACTTGCTTAGACTTATCCATGAGCTACCTAGTTCGGGCTTTCCATTTGGCATACGCATTGAAAATATTTTGAAAAGAGATGGAAAAGAGAAGAGGTGCATCATACAGGAATGCAGCTGAGGTTGCTTGAGGCGGATTCCTCTGGCAAACCAACCTCATCGTGCAACAAATGGTTCCGCATCAGAGAACAACCATCTTGCGATGGCAGACTAAAACCTTTTGGCGTGGCTCATGGAATAGGTCGATGTGAGGTAAAGGTTGTAGGCGATCACCACTCCGCCAGCGTCTCACAGAATGACATCATGTGGCATATGGAGATGGTCATCACGTGTGGGTAAAGTTGTACACCCCTGCAGGGTTAAATCTTTTCGAAAAGCCGTGTCCATGGTTATGGATGACTTGGAGACAGATGCTTGATCATAGAGAACTTTAACCTCATCGTAAAACTTGAAGAGCAAAGTGTGTATAGGATTGCTTTCCTCTGGAGTTTAAAGGATGTAATCCTAGTGGATAGGTTTGGCTGTTGTTGTTTCGGTAAATGTCTTATTGATTAAAGTTATCGCTCTCTTACTCCTTGTAAATGTTCTGAGTAGTTGAGCTTCTACTCTTACTTGTTTTATGCAAATAAAGATTGCTATATGCAAAATAACTCCACATAAAGCCTTTCTTAACCAAGTTTAGCTAATATGATACGTAAGTCTTGCTGAGTACCTTATGTACTCACCCCTGCTTTGTTGATATTTTTGCAGCAAGTTAAGTTCCACAACAAAGATTAGTTCCGTATGAATATCGACACCGATGAGTAGCTTGGGGTTCCCAAACAGCAGCTTGGGGCTGTGGAATGGGTTGTCGCTGTTATGCTTCTGGCCTCTTAGGCCATTGTTATCCTTGCTATGTCTAATAGCATAACCTCCCTCCATTGTTTGATGTAATGTTGGTCAGTGACCTCTGTTTGTAATACTTTGGTTCTTTGCTCTGGTAAGAGCTTTGCAATATTACCTTTGAGTCATAGAGTCACTGTTGTGTACCAACTGTGGTTACCCACCTCGTGCATGATGCGTGTATGTATATAAAGTGCACAAGAGGGGTTTAAGATTCTCGAGCTCTCAGTTATGCAGTCTTGGTTATGATTAGTTTCATGGCGCTTTGAGATGTATAGAACTGATGTTTAATTCCGGCCTGCCTGCCGATGGTGTTCCGACCTAGGACTGGTAACCCTAGTATCACTCGTTGCTAGCGTGACTAATACACATAACATCTCTATATAGCTTAGATCCCAGGGGTCCCGACAGGTTTTGGTATTAGAGCAGGACTGTCTATAGGAAACCCTTGCTATTGGCCGATATTGAGTCAAGTGTTTATGAAAACTATTTGAAAGCTAAAAATGAGTTGCAAATGTAGGTAAGGTTTCTTTTTATTCCTTATCTCTGTTGATTTGGAAAAGGTTTTTCTATCTCTTCTAGTCATTCAAAACTTAGGTCCCTCGTGGTCATGTCGTTTCTAAACCAGTTGACCTACATAGTATTCTTCACACTCTCATAAAAAACAAGAAGATGCAATTAGAAGATTTCTTTCCATTGAAATACCTTTACCTCGTGGGTTCCAAATAATTATTCTGTAGGTTTCAAGGATTTCTTTCACCTTGTATGCCTCTCTATTTGTTTTGGTACTTCAAAATCTATACCTTGTTCTGGAAGCTACCTTGTGATTACTACCTTGTGGCATCGTCTGAGTTGTTTAGCTAGTAGTTACTCCTTTCTTTGTGTTTTACCATGGACTTGAACCGAAGGTCCCCGATTGTGTTGGATTCTAGTACATGAAGCTGGCCTTTAACCCAAGATCCATTCTGTTGAACCCTTGTGTTAATGATTAATCATTAACTCAATATGTTTTCCCTTTCAAGCTTGTGGTTGCAGTCATAATTGAATTGCGGCAACAAAGGACTTCCCCTTCCACTAACTATGGCAGATGTTCTCTCATGGAACCAAATGGATCACAACCAGAGTTTCTTAGTGAGTCTCGCCTCTACGTCCGTGACTCTGCCACACCCTGCCACACCGTCCCTTTCCGCATTGGTTTACATGAGATGTTAACTTGTGCATCCACATCTAAGGATTCCTTCTGAGTGTTTTCCTTCTCTCAAGTTACTTTCCGACCTCGTCAGCCAGTTGGTAGCCAAGATGTAATTTGCATTGGTGTCCTCTAGTGCATGTTACTCATGTGGTCTGATCAAGCCATTCCAACCCAAAATGTTAGGAGAATCAAATTCCATAACCTCGTCCATTTTTAGGACCATGTCAAAGTTGTAATCCACGGAATATGAGGCATATATCACTTTTACTCTGTTCCACCTTAGAGTATCACACTCTTTTATATCAAGAGGTTGTGCCAAGCCTCATGACTTTCTTGATGAAGTGATGCTCTTACAAATCTTGCCCACCCTTTCTCCGAGCTGGTCATGCTTGGAATGTTGGGTATGAGTATTGATGTGGCCATCTGAGATCCATAGTAAATCATATTTGTTTGAAATCCAAGGTCCTTTGCACTTAGCATGATTGGTTAACCGATCACTAAGCTAAGTTTCACTGTGTTGCCAAGTCCATAATTTAGGCACACAACTTTGGTCAAAGAATTAGGTTCATGCCAAAACTCTCAAGACCACATCGCTTCCCTTGTAAAGCAAGAATGCCTCTTGAACTCAGTGACTGATGCGTGGTGAATGACCAGCCCGTTGGGAACCCCAAGAGGAAGGTGTGATGAGTATAGCAGCTCGTTTTCCCTCAGTTAAGAAACCAAGGTTTAATATCGTTCTTGGAGAGGAGAGACAGACGACTGAAGGTGATGCAGACTGGCTTAATAACACTCCAACAAGGGCGCCGTTAATGATACTTGTTGACTCATCTTCGGCCAGTAGCAACACGGAACCTGCACACAACACCAACAAATACTTTGCTCCCAACTTGCGATGAGGTTGTCAATCTCACCAGTTTGCTTGAAACAAAGGTTATGAGTGTATCGAGTGGAAAACAGTAAAAGTATGCTAGTAAAATAAATAGTGCGAGTAAAGTAAACAAGTGATAGAAATATGATGGAAATAGGACCGGGGTCCATAGTTCACTAGTGGTGTCTCTCCATAGATAAAATAACATGCTGGGTAAACAAATTACAGTTGGGAAATTGATAGAATAAAGATAAATGTGATATGTCAAGAAGATCACTATGAGATTTACTCTGGGCATTACAACAAAATACATAGACCGCCATCCAACTGCATCTATGACTAATAATCCACCCACGGGGATATCGTCCGAACACCCCATGAGTATTATGTTGCGAACAACAGATAATTGCATTAAGCAAAGTGTGTAATGTAAACAAAGCATATGCCCTTGAGCATATGAATGTTGTTTTCTCCCTAGTAGCAATAGCACATCTACCACCTTAGAGGTTTCTATCACTCCCCCAGGTGAAATAGAGACATGAGCCCACTATCGAGCATAAATACCCCCTCTTGGAGTCACTAGCAACTACTCGGCCAAGATAGCTACTAACAACAGAGAGTATGCAAGATCATAAACAACATAGAGATAACAAAGATAATATTCAGTACAGCAACTTAATCATAAACACCAATATTCATCGGATCCCAACAAACCAACATCAAAGAATTACATAACGGTGATCTCAATCATGTAGGGCAGCTCATGAGATCTAAACATGAAGCACATGGTGGAGAAGACAACCATCTAGCTACTGCTATGGACCCATATTCCAAGGTAGACTACTCACTCATCGCTCCGGAGGCAAGCATGGTGATGAAGAAGACCTCCGGTGATGATTCCCCTCTCCGGCAGGGTGCCGGGAAGAGCTTCTGGACCCTCCCGATCTTCGGGTCGACGGCGGCGGTAGATCACGATGTGTTCTGGAAATCTCATCGGGTACTTAGGTTTTTTCTGTCGGGGGGTCTTTATAGGCGAAGGGGCGATGTCAGAGGAGGGGCCAGGTGGCCTCACGCCAGGCTCGCACGGCCAGGTGCTGGGCCGCGCCAGCCCTGCGTGAGCCTAGCCTGTGGCCCCTCTCCTACTCCTCTTCGGATCTCTGGAAGCTTCTGGGTAAAATATGACTTCAGGAACATGTTTCGTCCAATTCTGAGAATATTTCCTGTGTATCACTTCTGAAACACAAAAACAGCAGAAAACAGGAAATTGGCACTGTGGCAACTTGTTAATAGGTTAGTTCCGGAAAATGTATAAAAGTGCCACAAAGCATAATGAAACAATAGGCAAATGGTGTAAAAACAAGCATGGAGCATCAAAAATTATAGATACGTTTGAGACGTATCAAGCATCCCCAAGCTTAACTCCTACTCGTCCTCGAGTAGGTAAGTGATAACAAAAGAATAATTTTTGAGGTGACATGCACCTACACAATCTTGATCATATATGTAAGCGTTGGTGAGCTGGGATCAAAAGAACTTAAAACATGGGCAAGAAGATATAATCATGACAATAAGAAACTTAGCAACCATGTTGTAAACATGCAAATGAACACAAACAAAAGATCATGAAAATGAAACAATGAAAGTCAACGTGTGTTCAAATCATAAGGAAAAACATACAAAAGGTTTTCAGCTTGTCCTTCAAAGAGAGCAAAACATAAATTCATAGGACACCTTTAGTTTAAAAGGGCGACTAGATACAAATAACTTAAGAACAAGTGAAACCAATCATCATGAATCAATCAATGAACTTTGGGACAATGCATATTGCACTAAGAATGACAACTATGCTCTCTTAATGGTGCATAAAGAAAGAAGGTGGTGACTCAACATAAAAGTAGAAGAAAGACCCTTCGCAGAGGGAAGCAGTGATTGCAAGTTTTATAACCTTCAAAAATTATGGTACTTACCGGCTTTGATCTCTCATTGCCCCCATCATAAGCATCTTGAATGGTTAAAGTTAATGCGAGAACAATTATGATGCATATGCTTGACAAATCATAAGTTGAAAACCTCGTGTCCCGTGAATACGAGTACCCAAACCTCATGCTACTTTACTTAGAGTCCCAAGCAAGGCTCTTGTCATTGTAAATATATGCATATCATTGAGAACCGCCAATGGGGTACCTCCATGTCCGATGACATGGAACAAGCCCACACCAAAATGATAGGACAAGCAGACAATGAACACCTCGACATCTCTTTTATTTGCCATTTGTTTAGCTTTTTATTGTGAGATGCGTCGTCGAATGTTCACCATGGGTATGCTGCAAATTTCCACCATGAATTATGCATGGCTTAGATTGGCGGCCTGACGTTTCCCTAACACATATAAAAACTCCATGATCCCCACAAGTTTCCCAATTCATTTCACACCGCGGGCATCCATAAACGAAAGATCACGATATCAACTCAAAAGAGAAGTGCAATGTTGAAAGCTTGCCCATGACTGCATGGCTGGGATAGTCTCCAACTAACAACTTGCAAGCATAGCAACTCAACATAAGAGACCACAATGTCAAATTTTTAGAACAGGAAAAAGTAAAGTGTGCCTTCCGGTTCGTGAGAGCTTTACTGACCGAATTTCGCATAACACTGGTAAGAGTTTAATTTGAAGAGAAAATAAAGGCAAGTCAAATTTACTTGGAATAGCAAATTGCTAGTAGGTATGTATGGTGGACACTTTGGAATACTTTGGCTTTTAGGATTTGGATGCACGAGTAGAGCTCATACTCAGTACAAGGCGAGGGCTAGCAAAAGACTGGGAGCGACCAACTAAGAGAGCAATAATGGCCATAATCATGCAGAGCGACAAAGCGACATTAAAAGAAGCATAAGATGGCATCAAAAGTCAAAAACTAGATGATCATGAAGGCTATTGGTGACTTTGTATGAGTCTAACATGTGTGAGCATGCGCCAAGTCAACCCAAATAAAGCATAAAGGAGAAAACCAAAATAATGCTTCCAAACAATAAAAACAATGCATGATTTTTTCAAAGGCTCATTAAACAATCTCAGTTATTTGAGACAAGTCATGCTACAGCAAAACCACTAAGCATACTATCAAAAAGACATCAAGCATGACATGAAAAAGCCTAAGCCGCAGTCTACACAAGCTCCTTCTTGTACCACTATTTTGCACAAAGCTTTTTCTCTTTTCCAACACCATTTGAAATTTTTAAAGACACCTCTTTTGATGAAAACCAATAAAGATCAGAGGAAAAAATACACCTTGATGAAAAGATATGACAAGGTCTGAATGCAAATCAAGGCAAAAACGAAAACCAAAAGCAGTAGCAGAAAAAGAAGAACACATGAACGATAAGAGTGAAAAACTGAGGGTTCTTTTGCAAATGAAAACAAGTCCATCTCCTCCAAAGGAAAATTGTTGGGGTCCAACCATTTATTGCAGCAAACAAAACAAACTAAAAAACTAAGAAAACTAAAACAACTGATGCTCCAAGAAAAACACATAGTGCATGAAGCAATAAAAATATAGTGTCTTGAAAGGTGACCAGATTTTTGCCGATGAAGAAGGGGTGCCTCGGGGGCATCCCCAAGCTTTGACGCTTGTACTTCTTGGATATTTCTTGGGGTGATGCATGGGCATCCCCAAGCTTGAGCTTTTGTCCATTCTTCAACTCATCTCATCATTCTCCAATCCCTACACTTGAAAACTTCCTTCATACAAAACTAAACACAAATCTATTAGCAACATTAGTATAGGCATAACATACAATCAACCTCTTTTTGCTTCAGGTTTCAACCCAAAACCACCATATATAAAGTAAATACTACTGTAGCAACTTCCACAAGAGTTCCGTGATCAAAAGAACTCACAAAGAAAGCGATAAAGTGGCAAAAACAAATATTGGCAGAAATTTGTCAAAACAGAACAGCTGACAAAGGACGAATTTTTGATAGGTTTTCTGTTGCTCAAATCAAAAAGTGTTCAACTAACAAAAGTTTGGATATAACCTGGGGCATATGCACAAGAAATCGCAGGTCCAAAAGATAAACAGAGAATTTATACGAATTTTTACGGTACAGCACCGAAAACAGTTTCAGGACAGCAACATCCCCAAATCTTTACCTCGCTCAAATTAGAGGCTTCTCTTGGCACAAAAACGAAATAAAAAGGATAAGGAGCGGTCATTACAGTAGTAATGACTTCCAAGACTCAAATAAAAGAAAAAGTACTAAAAAGAAAACATTGGGTTATCTCCCAAGAGTGCTTTTCTTTAACGCCTTTGAGCTAGGCGCAGAAAATTGCGAATCAAGTATTTTCAGAAGAAGCATTAAGATCAACAGCAGAGGTCTTATCAATAAGGCATTGTATTCCATCCACATAAGTTTTTGAAGACCCTTTGTGATCATGCTTTGGTACACTATTTTCATCAAAAAAAATTTCAGGACAGATCCAATCAAAATTATTTTTGAAAGCTTCACACAATCCCAAAAGCTTGCAAGGTATAGGTATTTCGGCCCCTTCATCGTCTGTACTAATAACATTTATAGGTGAACCGAGTTTATTAAAATGTTTAAGAACCTTCCTAGCTTCAATAACAACATCTTTAAATTCAAGGCGCAAAGTTTCCAAGATAAAAGCTTTCTTTTCGGGATCCTCAATTTCATGAAGCTTAAGGAACATGTATTGCATAAAAGGATTAAGACTAGCAAACCTAGTTTCCAACATGTCAATTAAATAAACAGAAGCAACTTCAATACTAGGAGCAAGCTCAACCCAAGACTTTTCCTCAACTTCCTCATGCATACTAATGTGATTAAAGAACTCCTTAATGTTACTTTTGCCAATAATCGAACCACTACCTACTGAGAGGTCCTCCATAACGAACTTAGGGAACAACATGATAAACTAAAAGCAAAGAAATAACAACTACCAAGGATTCTAATTTTTTTGGGTTTTTGATATAAAACGATGCAAGTAAAATAAAATAAAGTAAAGCAAAACAATAAAACAAAGTAAAGGATGTGCATGCGAAAACTCCCCTCGCAGAAGTCTTCTACTTCCTCCCCGGCAACGGCGCCAGAAAAAGAGCTTGATGCGTGGTGAATGACCAGCCCGTTGGGAACCCCAAGAGGAAGGTGTGATGAGTATAGCAGCTCGTTTTCCCTCAGTTAAGAAACCAAGGTTTAATATCGTTCTTGGAGAGGAGAGACAGACGACTGAAGGTGATGCAGACTGGCTTAATAACACTCCAACAAGGGCGCCGTTAACGATACTTGTTGACTCATCTTCGGCCAGTAGCAACACGGAACCTGCACACAACACAAACGAATACTTTGCTCCCAACTTGCGATGAGGTTGTCAATCTCACCGGTTTGCTTGAAACAAAGGTTATGAGTGTATCGAGTGGAAAACAGTGAAAGTATGCTAGTAAAATAAACAGTGCGAGTAAAGTAAACAGGTGATAGCAATATGATGGAAATAGGACCGGGGTCCATAGTTCACTAGTGGTGTCTCTCCATAGATAAAATAACATGCTGGGTAAACAAATTACAGTTGGGCAATTGATAGAATAAATATAAACGTGATATATCAAGAAGATCACTATGAGATTTACTCTGGGCATTACAACAAAATACATAGACCGCCATCCAACTGCATCTATGACTAATAATCCACCCACGAGGATATCGTCCGAACACCCCATGAGTATTAAGTTGCGAACAACAAATAATTGCATTAAGCAAAGTCTGTAATGTAAACAAAGCATATGCCCTTGAGCATATGAATGTTGTTTTCTCCCTAGTAGCAACAGCACATCTACCACCTTAGAGGTTTCTGTCACTCCCCCAGGTGAAATAGAGACATGAACCCACTATCGAGCATAAATACCCCCTCTTGGAGTCACTAGCAACTACTCGGCCAAGATAGCTACTAACAACGGAGAGCATGCAAGATCATAAACAACATAGAGATAACAAAAGATAATATTCAGTACAGCAACTTAATCATAAACACCAATATTCATCGGATCCCAACAAACCAACATCAAAGAATTACATAACGGTGATCTCAATCATGTAGGGCAGCTCATGAGATCTAAACATGAAGCACATGGTGGAGAAGACAACCATCTAGCTACTGCTATGGACCCATAGTCCAAGGTAGACTACTCACTCATCGCTCTGGAGGCAAGCATGGCGATGAAGAAGACCTCCGGTGGCGATTCCCCTCTCTGGCAGGGTGCCGGGAAGAGCTTCTGGACCCTCCCGATCTTCGGGTCGACGGCGGCGGCGGATCGCGATGTGTTCTAGAAATCTGATCAGGTACTTAGGTTTTTTCCATCGGGGGGTCTTTATAGGCGAAGGGGCGATGTCAGAGGAGGGGCCAGGTGGCCTCACGCCAGGCTCACGCAGCCAGGGGCTGGGCCGCGCTAGCCCTTCGTGAGCCTGGCCTGTGGCCCCTCTCCTACTCCTCTTCGGATCTCTGGAAGCTTCCGGGTAAAATATGACTTTAGGAACTTGTTTTGTCCAATTCCGAGAATATTTCCCGTGTATCACTTCTGAAACACAAAAATAGCAGAAAACAGGAAATGGCACTGTGGCAACTTGTTAATAGGTTAGTTCCGGAAAATGTATAAAAGTGCCACGAAGCGTAACGAAACAATAGGCAAATGGTGTAAAAACAAGCATGGAGCATCAAAAATTATAGATACGTTTGAGACGTATCAGTGACATATCGGTGGTTTGTGATATTCTGGATGTCTTTCTAGAAGTATCGCCATGTTTTCACATGACCGTGTTGTCAAGTTCATGAGTAAGCTGGTTCTCTGAATCGCTCTTTTCTCCAAGAATCTTTACTAGATACCCTAGACTAGTTGGTTGAGCTTGAACAACTTGGAGAGTTGAAAGACAGAAGCTCTATCTAACTTTGTTCCTTCTCAAAGGGATGTCTAGCTTCGTTCATGTTGAAGTAAAATAGTATTTCTTCTTTTGGATATGCTATCCTTCCAATCTTTGATTTGAGTTTGGGCTATCGTCAAATCAAACTCAGTCCCAAGGACTATCGTGATGGTGTTTCTACATGCGGTTTTCACTTGAGTACGTCATCATTCCCTTCGGTCTGACCAATACTTTTGCCTTGTTCCTGCAACCTATGAGTCCATCTTCTTGGAGCATCTAAATAAGCTTGTTGTTGAGCCCATCGATGACATCCTTATTTTCTCCATGTTTGAAGAAATTCATATTGGACATTTGGCATTTATGTTGGAAACTTGTTAGAACCAACTTTGTGTCATCGCAAAGTATGTGTTCTGGATGTTGGAAGTGATTTTCTTTCTCTGGTTCACATGCAATTGTTGAAAGATGTCGCCATGAATTCAAGAAGAATTTTCTTTGATATCCTTGGGAATATCTCGAATTGGTCATGCATGTGCATATTATTCTTGAGATGGTATCTTGTTACCTCCATTTCAATGAAAAGTTCCTCTATGCACAACAAGCCACTGACTAACTTATTCAAGAACGAGAAAAAGTCAAATACCTTCACTATCTTCTTTCATGTTCTTCCATCAAGGACTTGGTTCTATCTCATTGCAAGAAGCTCCTGGTGTTGTAGTTATCTTTTGGCAATTGCAATCTTACATATCTTTTTGGAGTCTTACACTATTAGCCCTTATCTTGAGAATCCAACAATATTACCTCCCTGATATCCATCAAAACTATCTATTCAGACATACTAAGTCTATAGTATGATTCCATCTAACCAGAGCTGAATCTTAAGCAGCAATGATGGTTGGTGTTCCTTAAGGTTGGATAGGTCTCTTTGAAATTTGGCAAGTTTGATGTTGTGGTTGACACAATTAACCGGAAGGCCTATTTCTACCATCCCTTGATTTCTCAAGAACAACCACTCTCTATGAGGATTCTGTGCTACTTATTCTAGAAGTTTTCCCTTATGGTCTCTTTCCAATCCAGAAGTCTGATCTTTACTTGATGACTAATTGAAGGCTTGTCATAAGTTTGATATTGGTATCTAGAACATCAAGGCGAACATTAGAAGCAAAACTTCTAAATGTATCTTAGCCAATCTTTTAGACTCCTTATCCTGTCGCAACAACTCCTTTAGGAGCACATCCACCCCTGTGGATGATCTTTCACACTCGAAGTGTTTCACCCTTTTCTTTGGGTTACCTTTTCCTAGAGTTTTACTAAAAATGTTCAATACAGTTTTTTAATAAGGATATGGAAATGTCGTAGAACAAGGTTCTAGAAATGCTATATCGACATGAGAAACCATGTATTAAAGAGAAAGCAAACAAGATTTGAGCCTTCCCTTCCTACAACCATATCGCATATCCAATGCTCTCCCTTGATATGGTTTGTGTGCACAACTCCAAGGTACTCATGGCTTTGCGTACGAAATTTAAAACTTTTCTATTCCTTCTTATATCTTCAGGTATTTCATGTTGTCAGCTCAAAATATGTTTATGACACATTCTTTCCATGAGTTGGCTTTGAGTTACTCAATATCTGAGAACATCTATCTTTCTAGAGTTATCCCCTCTTCTCTTCAGTACAATTGGAATGAAGATCCTAAAGGAAGAGTTCAACTCGTCGTGATGCAACATATCAATCTCTTCAAGAAAGAAGATTATGGTGAGCTTGTGAAGATCGTTGAAGACCATTGTAACCCCTTCCCTCTTTTCTTACCTAGGAATCTCGGGGTCGAGATTCTTGTAAGGTGGGTAGAGCTGTAACAGCCCGTGTTTGTAATTAAGTGCATTTGCATCATTTAGCATCATCAAAATACACCAAGAAAAAATTGCATTTGAAAATAAAGTGGAAACCCTAATTATGCCACTTCTTTCTCTATTTAAAATTGTCTTCAAATGTTTCAGAAACATAGAACAAAAATGTGTGGACCTTTAGTTATATGTTAAAAAGGCCACTGAAATATTTCACAACTTTTTGAACTTGTTGGAACCTCAAATCTGCAAAAACAAGTGTTGTTTTGTATTTCCCTGAAAAACCTGCAAAGCCAGGGGCTCTTTGCAAAGAGGCGTTGTCTTCTTCCTAGAGTCCCAGGGAGCAGCTGCGTGGCTGTCCCTGGCCAACCCCATCGCCACCTCCTGCTTCCCTCTGGCCACCGAGGAGTCTCCCGAAGACACTGTCACCACGCCTCCCTCTCCTCCTTTTCCTCTCTCCCTAGTCGCCTTCCCTTCTTCCCTGTCGGCCTCTCTCTCTCTTCCTAGTGACACTTATAGTAGTCCATGGCCGCCAACTAGCGCCGGCGTCCCGTGCTTCCCCCAGCCCCACCGTTGTGCTGAGAAGGTCCGTGACGCCGCCCTCTTCCTCCTCGCCCGAAGAATCGAGCTGGGATGGCCGGAGTTGCTGCCACCGTTGCGGATACTTCACCAGAAACCGACCACCTCCACCACGAAATTCTCCGCTGCTGGACCTCCTCTGGTCCCGTCGACCTCCCCGGCGAGCTCAGGGTGAGTCCCCGGTCCGGCAGGACCTCTTCCCTGCCCTCCTCTTGGCCGGAGGCGCCGCCGGAGAGCCGGCTGGCCCTCTGCCCGCCATGGCCATGGCTTGCCCTGGCCAATGGCCAGTGTGGCCGCCATGTGGGCCTCGAGCCCTAGCGGTCAGAGACCATTGGTCGTTCTGACCCGGTGCAAAAAGAATTTCCGTGTCTGTTTTTTTTAGAAAAATTGCAGAAAAGTGCTAAATATTGTAAAATGCATAACTATTTATCTGTTTATCAGAAAAATGCGTATGACCTATCAAAATGCTTAGAAAAATGAACTCTACCTGTTTGTGTCAATATCATGCATAATTAACCAACTTGAACCCTGATTTAATTAGAAGAACATTGACACCCCCTTTAATGCCGACTAGGGTTTGTCGAATTGCTTCTCTGAAGCGTCCGAACCCCTCCCAACTTGTTATTCATGCAATAGGGTTTATTTTGATTATCTTTAACATGTCATGTCATCATTATTGTTTGTACATCGATGCCATGTTTGAATGTTGTTATCTTTTCTGGTGTGTTTCTACTTCTCCCCGGTAGGATCCGGAGTTGTTGTGAGCAACGAATCCGATATCAAGATCGATGACACTAAAGATTAATACTTGTCCATCGATGAACAAGTCAAGAAGAAGAACCCTAGATATCTATTTTATTTTGGTTATCAACAACAAGGCAAGCAGCACCCCCTCTGAACCTATGGTTTTAAAGTATTTCAAAACTTACTATTTTGTACCACACGGTTCAACTGTCTTTTATCGATAGGTAGAGTTATCCTATCTAATGCATGTTCCATTCTTGTCGCCTAAATACCCTGATCCACTGCTCCTAGCATAACTAGGTTTTGCTTGTGTGCATCGCTAGAGCTTTGTATCTGAAATGCTTAGCCATGCTTAGTTATTTACTCTGGTACATATGGTTAATGAATCGGAGCTGCAAATGAATCTAGTATGATAGGATAACGAGGTGTGATGAGAATATATGGTTAAACATGCTAAAAGGCTTGGATGAGCCACCACATTGGGATGTGGTTGTTTGACTCATTCTTGTCGCCCTACGACCCGAGTTCTTGTCTCTTGATCCAAGACTGAGCGTACGAACACACGTGGAGGTATGGGACTCTCGTTGACTCACTAACTTTCTTAGACTTATCCATGAGCTACCTAGTTCGGGCTTTCCATTTGGCATATGCATTGAAAATATTTTGAAAAGAGATGGAAAAGAGAAGAGGTGCATCATACAGGAATGCAGCCGAGGTTGCTTGAGGCGGATTCCTCTGGTAAACCAACCTCACCGTGCAACAAATGGTTCCACATCAGAGAACGGCCGTCTTCCGATGGTGGACTAAAACCTTTTGGCGTGGCTCATAGAATAGGTCGACGTGAGGAAAAGGTTGTAGGCGATCACCACTCCGCCAGCGTCTCACAGAATGACGTCATGTGGCTTATGGAGATGGTTGTCATGTGTGGGTAAAGTTGTACACCCCTGCAGGGTAAAATCTTTTCGAAAAGCCGTGTCCACGGTTATGGACGACTTGGAGATAGATGCTTGATCATAGAGAACTTTAACCTCATCGTAAAACTTGAAGAGCAAAGTGTGTATAGGATTGCTTTCCTCTGGAGTTTCAAGGATGTAATCCTAGTGGATAGGTTCGGCTGTTGTTGTTTTGGTAAATGTCTTATTGATTAAAGTTATCGCTCTCTTACTCCTTTTAAACGTTCTGAGTAGTTGAGCTTCTACTCTTACTTGTTTTATGCAAATAAAGATAGCTTTACGCAAAATAACTCCACATAAAGCCTTTCTTAACCAAGTTTAGCTAATAGGATACGAAAGTCTTGCTGAGTAGCTTATGTACTCACCCCTGCTTTGTTGATATTTTTGCAGCAAGTTAAGTTCTGCAACGAAGATGAGTTCCATACAAAGATCGACACCGATGAGTAGCTTGGGGTTCCCAGACAGCAGCTTGGGGCTGCAGAATGGGTTGTCACTGTTATGCTTCTGGCCTCTTAGGCCATTGTTATCCTTGCTATGTCTAATAGCATAACCTCCTTCCGTTGTTTGATGTAATGTTGGTCCGTGACCTCTGTTTGTAATACTTTGGTTCTTTGCTCTGGTAAGAGCTTTGCAATATTACCTTTGAGTCGTAGAGTCACTGTTGTGTACCAACTGTGGTTACCCACCTCGTGCATGATGCGTGTATGTATATAAAGTGCACGAGAGGGGTTTAAGATTCTTGAGCTCTCAGTTATGCAGTCTTGGTTATTATTAGTTTCACGATGCTTCGAGATGTGCAGAGCCGATGTTTAATTCTAGCCTGCCTGCCGATGGTGTTCCAGCCTGGGACTAGTAACCCCAGTATCACTCGTTGCTAGCGTGACTAATACACATAACATCTCTATATAGCTTAGATCCCAGGGGTCCCGACAACCGCTTCGGTCACCCGCGTGGCTGACCAGCGGGCCTGGCAGTGCGGCCTTTTGAGAGCACTGCCTGCGTGCAGCGAACGCAGGTGGGCTGGTGCCGGATTGGCCCAGATTCATTTAAAACCTAGCCTGTGACATTTTTTTTAGGGAATCCTGTTAATCATTATCCAAATATCTGAGAACTTGTTAAAATTATAGAAAAATAATTATGGGTCCAAATGAGTTGATTCAAATTTCTACGAAATCCTTCTCTCCATGTCTATACAATGCCACTGACCTTACTCCATTTAGAGCCCTGAAGCAGTACCTTTATTTTTAACTAGCAAAACAGCCCTAGTTTCAATCAAAAATCCAAATTTGTAGTTCTGTATATTGAAATGGAGTGAATCCATTTTTCAGTGATGCTATGATGTACTACTTACATGTGACACTTGGTTTGGTATTTTATGTTGCATATATCTACAGTAGTAATTAAAATGGACAATAGAGTATTTAGTCTTATTTATTTTCTCATTTGAAATAGATTAGGTATTTTAGCATGAATCCAATTTCTATGTGTCATGCATTGTGTTAACTTTCCAGAACATCCTCTAGCACATTTTTATGATGTCCAGAGAATATCTGGGAATTATTCTAGTGTTATAACAATTATTGTTACTAGGAAATTCATAGAAAATCAACCACAAGGTGTTTTGAGGTGAATCCAACCTTGTTGGGTTCATAAACTTGTTATCTACCTATTGTTCTACTGGGAGTGATTTTTGAACCATTTTAGCACTTGCATGCTTGCTTGGTTTGAAATTGTGTATTGTTGCTAGAAATAACATACCCCTTGTTTAATAGTTTAGCTTGCTATTAGACTCCTATAAAATCTTGTTCAGATTCCTTACTTGTTTGCTTCTGGTACTCTCTGGTTGTGTGTTTGTGATGGCGTGTTAAATATTTGCTCCTTTGCATGCTTGTGTGGTGATTGAATGCTTTTCTTTCATTTTGCGATGCTAGATCCAAACGCCATCGAAGAGGAAGAGGACTACCTCAAGAATGCATAAGAAGGAAGTGGAACACTTTGAGTACTTCTTTTAAGGAAGGAGCCCAGGGACATAGCTATTCAAGGCAAGCCATCTATACTTGATTCATATCTGACCCTATTCACTTACTTTGCATGTTTCATAAAAGTTTATTAAACTGCATGTTTTTTTTACATTGCTATAGTCCTTGTAGCAATTATTTGCTGGCTCAAGCTCCATGAGCCAATTTGTTATCATCCTTCGAGATGACCCCTTTGAACACCTATTCCAAAACCCTTGCAGCAGTGGCTTGTTGATTAGCAGTAAAGCCTTTAGGAAACTTTGTAGTGGAACAAAAACTCTAGGTTGGGAATACTCAAATGAGTCTCTGAAAATGATTTTGAAAACCTTGGAATGGAGTGCTATTCCATTGATGGATTTCAAAAATGAGTTTGAAAATAGGGTAGGGATGTATATCCCAGAGTTGGAGGCAGGAGTATTTCAGAAATGACATTGGTGATCACTAAGTGTTCACTCTAAACAATTAACCCGTGTAACCACGATTACCCTGGTATGGGACAAGGCTTAGCTCGTAGTTTGTTTAGTTTAGTATGGGAGTCTCGTAAATATATAAGGGTACGCGGTGCCCCAGAATCCGGCTTGTCGCAAATGGTGGGTAACAGTGTAGCGGGCCTGCCAATAGGCTACCCACCCGGAAGACACTATGGGTCTCCTGACATGGCACTGGAGTTACGCCCAAACATGGAGGTAGACTGCCAGGGTGTGCCGGAGAGGTACATACTCTATAGGGTAGATTCCCATACTAAGGTAGATAAGCGAAAGGCTTTGATCGGGTGCTTGTTGTGGCATACGATATTATGCGGGGAAGATGCCCACACGATGAGTATCCGGATGATTGTGGGTAAAGTGTACAACCTCTGCAGAGTGTAAATCTATTCGAATAGCCAAGTCCTCGGTCATGGATAGTTGGGACGACCGTTAGTTAGCCCAATGTCAAGTTTTGGTTTTATAAAATTGTTTTCAAAAAGAAATGGAGAAAGGTGCCGGGCGGAGTACTCGGAGGGTACTGCCGTGGCACGGCTATGGTTCGGAGTACTTGCAGGGTACTACCGAAGGAAATGGTATGGTCATGTTTGATTGACCTGGATTTATAAAGGGAGGTGGTCATGTTTGATTGACCACTGACTCTCTCTCTTGAAAAGCAAAAATGAGTTTCCCCCTTTCCTAGAGATTTTACTAAAATGGTTTTCTAAATGTTTTTCTTTAATAAGGATATAGAAATGTCATAAGACATGCTATATCAATGTGAGAAATTGACTAGTTAGGATAAACTAGACTAGAGCCTTTCCTTGCTACAGCCAAACTGCATATCAGTTCGCTCTCTTTAGATGGTTTGCGAGTACAATTCAAAATGTACTCACAGCTTTGTCCCTAGCTATTAACTTGGTCAGATTATGAAGGGGACTACAAGGAAGGTGACAATGGTCACAATGATGCTAGTGCAAACTAGGAATGTCTCCCAGTCAGTTGCCTGCAGGGTAGTAGGCATGACGTGGGTCATCAACGCTACTTGATATCCGCTGCTTAGTTGTAAACTTGCCCTGTGTGGCAATATCAGTCTTGGTCATGTGACCAGTTGTAAGACTATTATATTTGGTACTATAATGGATGATGTAACTTTGATATCAGCTCAGTTATGTGGACTCACGACATACTGATCATGGGATCATGAGTTGTATGCATAACGGGTATCTCGGGTGGTAAACCGGGGTCCCCACAGAGTTGGTATCAGAGCCATCCTGACTTTAGGAGACCCTAGTTAGCATGGGTGTTAGTTTGGGAATACTTTTTGAGTAAACCTACTTGCAAGACTTATTTCTTATGTAGCCAATAGTATGGCTTATACCTTACTTACCTCTTCAAAACTTCTAATCTTACCTCTCTAATTGCCAAAGTTTTCACAAGTTTTACTATCATATCTCATCCCCTTCAAACTAAATTAATGGACGTTGTATCCCAATTAGACCTGAAGCTTAGCGACACAAGATGGAGCAAATATTCAGAAGGACGTCTTCAAACCTCTCTAGCTATAAAGAAAGAAGGATATTGACAAATATTTTGCCCTCGGATGACACCAATGGCTCGGTCAAGAACTTGACCTTGATCCTCCATGGACTCGCACTTTTGCTGTCGCCAAGGACCAAGTACTCAATTGCTTGACTAGAAATTTTTAGGCCTGTCACGAGACATTGCCACATACGGAGAAATTCAATGACCCTTTCGAAGACCTCACATCAATGTGATGCGAGACGAGGAGACCTAAAAATCTGCACTTCCCAATTCTACATTGGCAGTTCAACCACACTGCAGCTTCACCAACAACTGCCATCAAGTTTTTGCTGAAGCGAGAGTCAAGGAGAATGAAGACATCAACAACTATGGCCAACCATGACCCTAGGATGAATAGGACTAACCCCAAATATCACGCGTGGTTAGGCATCATTGTACTTGAGGTACCTCATCTGATTTCTGCAATTGTTTGTTGTTTGCCTCGTGTGTTCTTTATAGTGTTTGCAGTTGTCTTGTGTGTTTCTTGAATGTGTGTTGTACTTTGTGCTCATGATTGACTTGGCCTCTCAGCCTTACAAACCCCTCTAGCGTGTAAGACCCTAGATAGGAAGCCTCACTAGAATGTGTTTTCCCTCTCAATCAATTTAAGTCACCTTGAGTAGCATAGATAATTTATTAGTAAACCACTAACTCCAACCTTAAGTGGATTATAACTCTTCTCGCAACACATACCCAAGATCCTACGCGAAAATTTTTGCTAGGTGCTTCAAGCTTCGTCAAGACCTCTCTACAACATCAAGGAAGCAAAAGATAGACCCGCCTGGACTACAGAGGACTTCTAGAAGACAAAGACTTCACTAACCCAGATCACCTAACCTTAAATCTAGAGATCGCTAACATTAGCGAAACTCTCTCAACATGCCAACACTTGCTAATCTTCTACCCAGACAACTAACATTGAGCCTAGAAGTATCAAAGCCAAGCCTAATTTTCGACAATCAACCCGTTATCATCACTTGAAGCCCAAAGACTCACGTGCTTGACCTCCACTGAGCAAATAGAAGGATGAAGACTCTCCAAAATCAATCCATCAATGTTGACTCTGCATTTGGGAGATATCAATGGAGGTAACAACAAGAAGAAGTGAAGACTTTTCTAACTAACTCGCTCGCTCGTTCAAATTTTTAACGGGTTTGAAACCAAAAATGACTTGTGCCACGAGTACAAATTCACATGAAGATTTTTTTCGGAAGATGAAGTTGACTCAAGGTATCCCAATATACCTCAAGATCGTCAAGGCTACAAGAAGACGGATAAGCAAGAAGATCTTCCCTGGTCTCCAGTGTGACGCCCCACCTTTTACTAAAGGCAGAACTCCTGTGTATCTGTGCCATTCCCTGGATCAGTAGATAGCACCACAGTACAAAATAAGTAATCATTGCAATAGCATCAATATTACAACGTAAATCCAGTTACATGGGTATTCAACCTTACGAGTACACAGCATAAAGCATAGATTGCAGTGAGCTTCCATCTTCATCAAGTGCCACAGGCAGACGTGTTGGAATGTAAGCTCGAGATCCTACTCCTGGTTCCTTACTCGAAATAAAACCTGCACGTTTGAATATGCAGCCCCTCAGGGGTCAGTACAATGATGTACTGGCAAATGACACATATTTGGTGGCATTTTTGTGGAAAGACTATACTACATGACATTTGGCTGGTGGATCTCATAGGCTGATTTGCATAAAGCCAATTTTATCCTATAAATCCATTTTAATACTTTCTTTCAACAAATTTTATTTTTCAAGGGTCAAGACAACCCCCATACACTACATACTGGCCGGTATGCAGTTCTGGGCGCAACTCAACAAAATTCGGAACCTCAGGCACCACCACTTCTTGGAGTGTATGGTCCTTAGTTCCTACCTAGAGGTTTCTAGACAGATTTTAATAATTCAGAATCGGTGATGAGATTATTCCGTACATTCCATGTCTAGAGACTCAATTGTCCATAACCGAGGACACGGCTAATCGATTAGATTTAAACACCCTGCAGGGGTTGTGCACTTTCACCTTACGATTCATTTTATGCCCATACATAAAATGAAACGAGACCTTTTAGAAGGAGAGAGCAACTAACTTGGCAAGCACCGCTCCCAACCTATAATTTGACTACCACCACTTCTTGCCGTCAAGTTGCGCTCCCACATTCTAATCAGTCAAGACAGAGCCCATAATGTCATAAGGCTGCACTGGAAGTACAATAAGCATGGAAGACATAGCCATCTCTTTATTCCTGGGTGGCCAACCACAAGTGTACGCCCAGGCAGCAACTACACAAAGTGTAGCCCCAGGTCGCCACTCAACACCACCTCCATTATCAAACCAATCCACCCAGGTGTTTCATTTTAGTTGAAGTTCTTTAACTTTTCACGAAACACATTTCAAGTGATCTTAGCATGGCATCAGTATTAACAAGGTATTTAGCATCCTATCAGGTGGGGTTTGAGGGATAGCTACACACTACTAGGATCTAAGCCTTTGATAAAACAGTTAAGTAAAACACCTATCATGCATACTACAAGAGGTGAACATACTAATGCATAATAAAAATGGGTAGGGGACATGTGTGTCACTTGCCTTTTGAAGAATATGATCTTTCCACTTCTCTCAACTAAGCACGTAGCTCTTCACGCAAGCTATAGCACAAAATAACATAACATAAACAATCCATACAAACACAACCAAACACATCAAACAATTGAAAAGGGTTTGTTTAACAATTTAGATTTATTGAGATGTTATGACAAGAAAGATATGGTAAAGGATCATGATTTGTGAGATATGAATTTGAGAGCTTAGTTGGGAAGGATCAATATGATTTGAGAGAGAATTGGATTAGGCATAATATAATTGACAAGGTCCTTACGCTTTATTAGAGCATAGAGGAGTTTTAGGAATAGCTCAAGTGTAGTAATTTACACAAGAGTCAATTTGTGCAACTACAACACTATTGAGTAAAATGTGACAACAATTACTCTTAAATAGTATCTATTTGCACTTAGGAACTAGGCTAGGTTTTAAGAATGTTTGAAGTACTCAATTAGCACATTTGCAAGTTGAATAGTTCAATACATGTGAACAAAACTAAGTAGGCATGGGATTGGGATGGATGATTGATAATTGAGGACATGGCTCAAGGAGTTCATTGATCAACATGGTGTATAACACACACTATGGTATGGGTTATAACCGTACCACATTGACGAAATAGGATTTAGGTTTGAGTTGAACTCATATTGTACTCAAGTAGCACAATTGCAATTTGAATAAATATGAATCAGGCAAAGTATAATGAGTGAGATCTTTATGCTTTATCAAAGCATATTGAATCTTGGAATATCTCATGTGGGTAAATCACATAAGAGACAAAGTAGTGCAATAGCAATACTATTGAATAAGTGTGACAACAATTATTCTTAAATAGTATATATTACACTTAAGCTTAGGTTAGGATTCATGAAACATTGAGTTACTCAATTAACTCATTTGTTAATCGAATAGCTTTACACATGAAATCAGGATCAAGTGGGCAGAGGATTGAGTATGGGTAGAAATCATTTGAGATTATGGTTTAAGGTTTCTATTAGGTACATGGAGTATTGGATAGATGCTATCATGTTGATTTGATCAACACCACAAGGATAGCAAGCATAGAGTCTAAGATTGAGATGTATCACACCTTACTCAAATGACACATTTGTAATTTGAATAAGTGGGTACTATGCAAGATTGGTCTAAGTGAATATGATCTTGATCAAGATGTTGTTTAGATAGATATGACATTGGATCAAAGTGATCTCAAGATGATATTTGATAGCTAGGTATGATCATAGGGTTTTCTAGAGATCATTGATTGAAATAGAAATAGAATTTATCTATATAGGAACTACTCAAATTCTCATATTAGAATTTGAATAATTGTGATGTGGTTCAAGAAATTATGGGAGTGATGCTACTGGATAGCTTGCAGTAACACAAGGTCATTGCAATTGGATTCATTCCAAAAATAGTTATAGAATTCAAACTATGATCAGAGTAGTGATTTGGACAAATTTGAATGCACAAAGTGTGTGCACGTATCAAATTTGGTATTTCTTGATCCTATGATGTTCTACAAGTTGAGAGGATTCCAGAGACTACAAAATTGTAATTTTTGGACTAACAGAACTAAAGATAGGAATTAAACCAGCTCACAGATGGTTTGAATCCAATTTGCAAATAGTTTCAAATTGAACCCATAAAATATAAGATTTTATTGCACTAATGGATTCTACACTTCCTAAGGATTCCAACAAGATATTATTTGCTATTTTCTGAGTTACAGATCAAAAGTTATGATTTTTCAAAGACTTGGATCAATTATGATTTGAAAAACCTATTTGAATTCTATTTTGATCCGAGGCTGGCCACGTGGCGATTTCTGATTGGAGGGTACCTCTTCGGTTGGATCTCGTCTGTGGTGCGTTGGATTAAAAGATGGTTGGACGCACTGGATCGATCAGTACCGATTCGGTTAAGTGATTTAATCTGGTGCATCGGTGTAAGATCCAACGGATAATAGGGAAGGAGGGAAAGGCTCACCGGCGGCTAGGGTTCCGACATGCTTCCCGGCGAGGAGCGGCACTGGAAGGTGATGGCGAGCTTGCTTCGGCCACTTCTGAACGGCGGCGAGGCTAGGACGAGATGCGGGAGATCGAGGTGAGTACGGTGGCGAGGTGTGACGGGTCGAGGTGGTCGGTGGCGCCCACTGTTGCCCGTCGGAGATCTCACTGCAGGAGGGAGCTTCGGCCTGTGGTGGTTCTGCACGTTTCCCTGTGAGAAATCGGCACAAGAAATATCAGGGGGAATCTCCGGAGAGAGGGAAAGGTCGCAGGGAAGAGGAGGCGAAGCGAGGTTCACTGACGACGCCGAATTTCGTCGGAGATGCCCGCAGGTACGTCGTGGTCCGGCGACAAATTTTGTCAGCCTTGCGGCGATGCAGGAGGGGAAAAAGGGGGAGAAGGTAGAGGGGAGTGCGGGCTACTTATAGGCTCAGTTCGGGGAAGAAACGGCCGGCAATTAATCGGGAATTGATGGGGGAGAATTAACAGAGGGAGGAAACGGTCTCCGGCGAGGTTAATGCGAGGAAGAAGACGCTGAGGTGTCCTGACGTGTGGGCCCGTGCTGTCAGCGAGGTGAAGAGAGGGGGCTGTACCGATTCGGGAGGAGGGCTTCCTGGGCCACGGGCTCCTTTTCTGATCTGGGCCGAGGGGTTCCCCGAGGCCCATTTCTATATTTTTTGTTCTGACGATTTATCTTTTTTTGTTTTCTTGTTTCTTTTATAGTTTTTGCATAATTTCTTCAAACAATGTCAAACCAAATTCTAATCTTTTCTAAAATCCAATTAAACAATACAAAACAGTAAGAGATAAGTCTTCAGAATAAAACATGATTTTCCAAATAAAACTCTATAAACTTGGCAAAAAGGGACTTTGCTTGCATATCAAAATAGAGTTTGAAATCGATCCTTTCTAAAATAGTAAATAATAGTTTATAAAATAATGACTGAGAAACACACTCAAATATGGTTTGAAAGAGTAACCTTTATTGAATAAAGTAAACTTTGTAAAACAATCTTTTGCAAGCAAGCTTGCATAAAGCTGAATAGGATGGAAAATAGTATTTTGATACTTGATCTTTCTCAAAGAAGTTCTTCAAGAAATAAATAGAGGATTTTAAATAGTTTTCAAACAAAGCTTTCAAATAAACTCAAAAGTTTTAAATCCCTGTGAATTTTCAATCAACACAAGCAAAATAAAAACGAAAATTTTCCCCCAAAATTTGATAAAATCTTGGGTCGTTACAGACTACCACCCTTAAAAGAAATCTCGTCCTCGAGATTGGAGAGGCTAGAAAGAAAGTAGGTATTAGGTTATCTGGGTTTAGGTATTTGGGTGGCTACCACCCTTAAAGAAAATTCCTCTTGGTGGTATCTTGATGCTTCCTTAGGCACTTGCATTTTGTTCCCAGCTTGCATTCACTGTTGTGTCATTTTCCTTGAATTCGCCCTTCTCAGCAGTTCTGATGTCCACAACTATGTTCAAAAGTGGGTATACCAAGGGTTCCATCCAATTCTGGTGATAAGCAGATATCATCCATTGCGTTGTCATCAACAAGGTAGTCCACATCGTCATTTACAATAGGTGGGTGTCTATTCACAAATCCGGGCACCAACCTTCCTTATGGGGTTGCTTGAGGTAACCTTACTCTATTGTAGAGCTTTCTATCCAACGGGGTAGTTGTGGAACTACTTTGGACACTGAGGAGTCATTCTTTGGTTCAATCAGAGGCCAAGATGAGTTGTCTCCTCCTTGGGTCATTCAGAAGACCAAGCTGAGAGGGTATCCTCTCATCATCTCAACTTTCTTATCATCATCCTTAGAGGTTCTTCATCTTATGGTTGCTTCCTTATACCATTCTGCTCTTCATTTTTCCATGATACCATTCTATTCTGGTAACCTTCCGGGTTGTTGTACATCTTCCAAGAATGTGTATCTAGCCTTTTCTTGGTCAGTCTTCACCAAGGCCAAGACAGCATACGGGCTATCGCCATACTCCTTGTTGCTTTTTAGCTGAGTTTCGTTCCAGAATCTCAAAAGATGATTCAGTGCCAGGCACTGCATGCTTGCCCCACGAACATGATGGGACCACACATCCCAATGAATTAGGATGGCATCTCTTGCAGTCTTCTTATGCATTTCATAGGGGTAAACAAGGTGGACTCTGTAAGAGGTACTGGCACCTTTAAGGGATGGAAGGTCGCCTTATAACCAGCATTGTTGAATCCTTTCTTGATATCAGTGTTCATCATGCTATCTGCCACTAGTACCAGATGGTCCTTAAGAATTCCTTTAGTAACCGTCTTCATAGTTGTTGAAAGGCGCTGAACAACTTGATCGTATCTCGAAGATGAATTCCTTTGTAAGAAAAAGGGATCTAACGAAACTCTCATGGCAGGAAAGTAGTTTCAGGGATTCGGAGAGTTGCTTCATAACATTGCAGGTTGGGATGGGGTAGACTTCGGTGGTGTAAAGCTCTGGAATTCGGAGGCAATCTCATAGGTAGTGGTGGTTGTCTCTGTTGTGTCTCTCTGGAGAGGAGTGACCTTTATTTTATAGGCTCAGGGAAGTAGTCGAACAAGTAGTAGTCGAAGCCGAACAGTCTTCGTATTCAAAGCCCACTGAGCAAAAATATATTTGATTCTTGTAGTCGTTCAAAAGTCCAAGTTCTCACCGTATTCCTACGTTTTGGCCACACTGGCTCACTATAAGGGATGTAACATATTATCCTCCTAAGGTCATGGTTTTTAAGGACGTCGTCTCTCATGTAGGTGTGTCTCTCTAGATTCACCTTTCCTCATACAAGAGCGAACAATATGAGTAGTCGTCACGGGCGCGAATCCATGTCGCACTCAATCATTACCTTGTATTTGGTTTAGTGCATCTCGCATTCTAACTCTTGGTCAACCTCACTAGCTTTTAAACAAAAGTTTTGTTGAAATAGGAACCAAGTTCCCAAATTCTATTTTGAAATTTGAAAACAAAATCTATCGTTCCTAGCTAGAGGTTCTCAACAAAGCACATGGCAATAATTCTTAAGTTGTAGATCCTTTGGTTTGCCATTTAAGAGGAATTAAAATCCTTTCCATTGCTCTGTTTGCTCTTTCCATCTTTCTTGCACGAGGTGGTTGAATAGTATTACTTCCATATTAGTTACACCTTGGGGTGTCTTCTTATTGTTTGCGAGGTATCCTTCAGATATCCTAGCTTACTGGAGTCTTGGGGTATCATACTTTGTGCAACCTCTTGCGTAATGTGTTAGTCTCTTGTACTTGAAATGCTACCGCTTGTTGTTGTATTCTGTATCCTTATCTCCAACTGAGGGTTATTGTAGTTGTTCTGTCGTTGAGAAAACTTTGGTTTGGGTTTTGGGACAAGTTTAGGTCTTAGCATAGATGAGAATTAGATAGAAGGGATATAAAGAAGAAAATCTTACCCAAAACAAAACAGATCAAAACAATTTATCCTACCAGCAATATCTAACAAACATTCATATCAAGCGAACTAGTTTTCAAACAAACGGGAAGGTACGATCATCCACAAGTCGGTATGACCATGACGTTTATTACACGTCGTTGCTTATTAAATTCTTCCTAAATGGAGGTCCAACTAAGGCTTCTTGGTGCTCTTCTAAGCAGATTCATTGTTCTGGTCCAGCTGCTTCTGTAGATTGGCAATCTGCTCTTCCTTGGTTTTGATGAGGTCTCCCTGAACACTAAGTTCAGATTCCAACTTTTCCAAGTCATCTTGAAGTTGACTTATGGTTTTCTTCAATGCCGTAGTATCTTCCTTTTCTTCTTTGAGGTCTTGCAGAGTATTATGAAGTCTCCACTTGAGTCTTTCTCCAAGTTCCTTTATATGGAGTCAAGGGAAATATATGGGGTATCAGTCTCACACTTCTGGCACATTGTGTCCTTCTATCCTTTCTTGATGGTTCCGGGAGTTGGTTCATCTAAGGGAATCATTTGAAAAATGAAGTAGGGGAGAAATACAAGGAGTTTCAAAATGCAAACATTTTTCTTAAATAAATAGAAGTAAGATGAGATAGAAAATTTTATCCTAGGGTCTTCCTATTTCTAATTCCAAACCTAGGGTCTCGATCCTACAGGCAACACTATGCTCTGATACCATTCTGTGACGCCCCACCTTTTACTAAAGGCAGAACTCCTGTGTATCTGTGCCATTCCCTGGATCAGTAGATAGCACCACAGTACAAAATAAGTAATCATTGCAATAGCATCAATATTACAACGTAAATCCAGTTACATGGGTATTCAACCTTACGAGTACACAGCATAAAGCATAGATTGCAGTGAGCTTCCATCTTCATCAAGTGCCACAGGCAGACTTGTTGGAATGTAAGCTCGAGATCCTACTCCTGGTTCCTTACTCGAAATAAAACCTGCACGTTTGAATATGCAGCCCCAGAGGCGTCAGTACAATGATGTACTAGCAAATGACACATATTTGGTGGCATTTTTGTGGAAAGACTATACTACATGACATTTGGCTGGTGGATCTCATAGGCTGATTTGCATAAAGCCAATTTTATCCTATAAATCCATTTTAATACTTTCTTTCAACAAATTTTATTTTTCAAGGGTCAAGACAACCCCCATACACTACATACTGGCCGGTATGCAGTTCTGGGCGCAACTCAACAAAATTCGGAACCTCAGGCACCACCACTTCTTGGAGTGTATGGTCCTTAGTTCCTACCTAGAGGTTTCTAGACAGATTTTAATAATTCAGAATCGGTGATGAGATTATTCCGTACATTCCATGTCTAGAGACTCAATTGTCCATAACCGAGGACACGGCTAATCGATTAGATTTAAACACCCTGCAGGGGTTGTGCACTTTCACCTTACGATTCATTTTATGCCCATACATAAAATGAAACGAGACCTTTTAGAAGGAGAGAGCAACTAACTTGGCAAGCACCGCTCCCAACCTATAATTTGACTACCACCACTTCTTGCCGTCAAGTTGCGCTCCCACATTCTAATCAGTCAAGACAGAGCCCATAATGTCATAAGGCTGCACTGGAAGTACAATAAGCATGGAAGACATAGCCATCTCTTTATTCCTGGGTGGCCGACCACAAGTGTACGCCCAGGCAGCAACTACACAAAGTGTAGCCCCAGGTCGCCACTCAACACCACCTCCATTATCAAACCAATCCACCCAGGTGTTTCATTTTAGTTGAAGTTCTTTAACTTTTCACGAAACACATTTCAAGTGATCTTAGCATGGCATCAGTATTAACAAGGTATTTAGCATCCTATCAGGTGGGGTTTGAGGGATAGCTACACACTACTAGGATCTAAGCCTTTGATAAAACAGTTGAGTAAAACACCTATCATGCATACTACAAGAGGTGAACATACTAATGCATAATAAAAATGGGTAGGGGACATGTGTGTCACTTGCCTTTTGAAGAATATGATCTTTCCACTTCTCTCAACTAAGCACGTAGCTCTTCACGCAAGCTATAGCACAAAATAACATAACATAAACAATCCATACAAACACAACCAAACACATCAAACAATTGAAAAGGGTTTGTTTAACAATTTAGATTTATTGAGATGTTATGACAAGAAAGATATGGTAAAGGATCATGATTTGTGAGATATGAATTTGAGAGCTTAGTTGGGAAGGATCAATATGATTTGAGAGAGAATTGGATTAGGCATAATATAATTGACAAGGTCCTTACGCTTTATTAGAGCATATAGGAGTTTTAGGAATAGCTCAAGTGTAGTAATTTACACAAGAGTCAATTTGTGCAACTACAACACTATTGAGTAAAATGTGACAACAATTACTCTTAAATAGTATCTATTTGCACTTAGGAACTAGGCTAGGTTTTAAGAATGTTTGAAGTACTCAATTAGCACATTTGCAAGTTGAATAGTTCAATACATGTGAACAAAACTAAGTAGGCATGGGATTGGGATGGATGATTGATAATTGAGGACATGGCTCAAGGAGTTCATTGATCAACATGGTGTATAACACACACTATGGTATGGGTTATAACCGTACCACATTGATGAAATAGGATTTAGGTTTGAGTTGAATTCATATTGTACTCAAGTAGCACAATTGCAATTTGAATAAATATGAATCAGGCAAAGTATAATGAGTGAGATCTTTATGCTTTATCAAAGCATATTGAATCTTGGAATATCTCATGTGGGTAAATCACATAAGAGACAAAGTAGTGCAATAGCAATACTATTGAATAAGTGTGACAACAATTATTCTTAAATAGTATATATTACACTTAAGCTTAGGTTAGGATTCATGAAGCATTGAGTTACTCAATTAACTCATTTGTTAATCGAATAGCTCTACACATGAAATCAGGATCAAGTGGGCAGAGGATTGAGTATGGGTAGAAATCATTTGAGATTATGGTTTAAGGTTTCTATTAGGTACATGGAGTATTGGATAGATGCTATCATGTTGATTTGATCAACACCACAAGGATAGCAAGCATAGAGTCTAAGATTGAGATGTATCACACCTTACTCAAATGACACATTTGTAATTTGAATAAGTGGGTACTATGCAAGATTGGTCTAAGTGAATATGATCTTGATCAAGATGTTGTTTAGATAGATATGACATTGGATCAAAGTGATCTCAAGATGATATTTGATAGCTAGGTATGATCATAGGGTTTTCTAGAGATCATTGATTGAAATAGAAATAAAATTTATCTATATAGGAACTACTCAAATTCTCATATTAGAATTTGAATAATTGTGATGTGGTTCAAGAAATTATGGGAGTGATGCTACTGGATAGCTTGCAGTAACACAAGGTCATTGCAATTGGATTCATTCCAAAAATAGTTATAGAATTCAAACTATGATCAGAGTAGTGATTTGGACAAATTTGAATGCACAAAGTGTGTGCACGTATCAAATTTGGTATTTCTTGATCCTATGATGTTCTACAAGTTGAGAGGATTCCAGAGACTACAAAATTGTAATTTTTGGACTAACAGAACTAAAGATAGGAATTAAACCAGCTCACAGATGGTTTGAATCCAATTTGCAAATAGTTTCAAATTGAACCCATAAAATATAAGATTTTATTGCACTAATGGATTCTACACTTCCTAAGGATTCCAACAAGAAATTATTTGCTATTTTCTGAGTTACAGATCAAAAGTTATGATTTTTCAAAGACTTGGATCAATTCTGATTTGAAAAACCTATTTGAATTCTATTTTGATCCGAGGCTGGCCACGTGGCAATTTCTGATTGGAGGGTACCTCTTCGGTTGGATCTCGTCTGTGGTGCGTTGGATTAAAAGATGGTTGGACGCACTGGATCGATCAGTACCGATTCGGTTAAGTGATTTAATCGGGTGCATCGGTGTAAGATCCAACAGATAACAGGGAAGGAGGAAAAGGCTCACCGGCGGCTAGGGTTCCGACGTGCTTCCCGGCGAGGAGCGGCACTAGAAGGTGATGGCGAGCTTGCTTCGGCCACTTCTGAACGGCGGCGAGGCTAGGACGAGATGCGGGAGATCGAGGTGAGTACGGTGGCGAGGTGTGACGGGTCGAGGTGGTTGGTGGCGCCCACTGTTGCCCGTCGGAGATCTCACTGCAGGAGGGAGCTTCGGCCTGTGGTGGTTCTGCACGTTTCCCTGCGAGAAATCGGCACAAGAAATATTAGGGGGAATCTCCGGAGAGAGGGAAAGGTCGCAGGGAAGAGGAGGCGAAGCGAGGTTCACTGACGACGCCGAATTTCGTCGGAGATGCCCGCAGGTACGTCGTGGTCCGGCGACAAATTTTGTCAGCCTTGCGGCGATGCAGGAGGGGAAAAAGGGGGAGAAGGTAGAGGGGAGTGCGGGCTACTTATAGGCTCAGTTCGGGGAAGAAACGGCCGGCAATTAATCGGGAATTGATGGGGGAGAATTAACAGAGGGAGGAAACGGTCTCCGGCGAGGTTAACGCGAGGAAGAAGACGCTGAGGTGTCCTGACGTGTGGGCCCGTGCTGTCAGCGAGGTGAAGAGAGGGGGCTGTACCGATTCGGGAGGAGGGCTTCCTGGGCCACGGGCTCCTTTTCTGATCTGGGCCGAGGGGTTCCCCGAGGCCCGTTTCTATATTTTTTGTTCTGACGATTTATCTTTTTTTGTTTTCTTGTTTCTTTTATAGTTTTTGCATAATTTCTTCAAACAATGTCAAACCAAATTCTAATCTTTTCTAAAATCCAATTAAACAATACAAAACAGTAAGAGATAAGTTTTCAGAATAAAACATGATTTTCCAAATAAAACTCTATAAACTTGGCAAAAAGGGACTTTGCTTGCATATCAAAATAGAGTTTGAAATCGATCCTTTCTAAAATAGTAAATAATAGTTTATAAAATAATGATTGAGAAACACACTCAAATATGGTTTGAAAGAGTAACCTTTATTGAATAAAGTAAACTTTGTAAAACAATCTTTTGCAAGCAAGCTTGCATAAAGCTGAATAGGATGGAAAATAGTATTTTGATACTTGATCTTTCTCAAAGAAGTTCTTCAAGAAATAAATAGAGGATTTTAAATAGTTTTCAAACAAAGCTTTCAAATAAACTCAAAAGTTTTAAATCCCTGTGAATTTTCAATCAACACAAGCAAAATAAAAACGAAAATTTTCCCCCAAAATTTGATAAAATCTTGGGTCGTTACATCCAGCAACCCGAAGACAAGAAGAAATAGATCACTTACTACTGGAAGACACACCGTGGGTGGTGCGCCGCCACCTGAAGATATTTCAGCTCTAGCCCCAGACTACTCAGAAGAATGGTTTCTATTAGGACTAATCTGTGCCTTGGTAGTTAGGAAGCGTAGAGGACTAAGTCAATAGATTTGGCATGACTACCAAGACCGAGGCATAAATGTTGTTTTCTGCCATCCTCAGAAGACTGCAAGATCGAGAGTAAAGGTCTAGGCCAATATCAAGCTTTAAGGCACAGCTCCAAGATCTGAAGATTCCATCCAGCTCCGCGAGGGAAGCGATAATCCCAAGACAGCAAAAGCTACCTGAGAAGCCTTGACTTTTCAAGTCCTCAATTTGAGAGCTGAAAACCTTCTAACTCTCGAAGAATATTTTCAAGCATACTAGATAGCCCAACCCCGCTAACCTTAAAAATGCCCCGACAAGGTTTTGACATGATACTTTTGGTAGCATCAACTCTTCAAATCATCAACTTCAGCAAATGAAGAAAATCTACACCTTCGGCAAAAGCAAGTCCTTGATGCAACTCCGATTTTCACCGGTGAGTTGGAAGAGCAACCGTTGAGGCCTAACTCTAACTTAGTCTCAGCACCTCTTAGTACTATGCTTAGGAATCTCGGGGTGAGATTCTGTTTAAGGGGGGAAGAGCTGTAACACCCCACTTTTTATAACCCTGTTTAAGTAGTGTCTAAGTGTGCCAAAAATGTGGGCCAACAAAAACTTTTTGTGCAAACCCCTAGAAGTACTATCTCTTGCTTGTTTGTCTTGGTTGTTATGTTAATGAAGTCTGCTTGAGTTGCTTGTTGAACACTATTGTGGACCAACACAATCCTTGTGCCCTTGTGATCATGCCTTTATCTATGCTTCTAGCTAGTTTTCCAAAACTATTATCTTGGCAACCTCTCCTTCTTCCAAATTGTTTTATTTGTCCAAAACAAGAGCCAAGATTTATCTTTGAGGCAAAGATTTTATCAAAATTAAGTATCTACAAAATTATTGGGACCTACAAAGTAGAGTGGTCCCACTATTTTGCAAACTTATATTTTGTTGATATTTATAAAAGGATTTCAAACACCTTTAAGAAAACTTTCTAAAGGAGATGCTATGTCTCCACCAGTTTCTGAAAATTCTATGAAAGCTTTAATTGAAACTCTTTTCTACTTGACCATGGCATGATCATCATTGAGCACTTGTTCAATCATTGTTTCTGGTGATGCTAGATTAGTTGCAAATGATTGACCATGTGTGGTGAGTTGATTTTGTGTTACTTTGTTTGACTTTGATTGAGCTCCTTGTGTATAGCTATGGTCCACAGGTGGGCATGTGGCCTAACCTATCTAAAAGCACATCAAATTATAAGGTGGCCAGTGGGATATTCTTATAAACTACTTTCAATCCATTTTCTATATAAAACCTATTTTTGATGTTTCCCTCTTTGTAAAACCCTACAACTCTATTCCTTATGAAAGGAGTGATTATTTTCAAAACTCAAGTTTGTCAAAGATTAGAAATGAGGTTCCCTCTCTGTGATCACTCATTTCATTTTTCAATATCTTCTATACAAGTATTTTCACAACTACTTTTCCTCTTTACAAAGACAAGAGAAATGGGAAGAATACCTCTTTGGTATTATTCTTGTCTCTGAAAAAAAATTATGGGAATAGTACCCATGGTTTATAAATGTTTTGAGATCTCCTCCTAATATTCAAAAACCCCACTTGGCTAGAATCAACTCTTGTTTGTAATAGAACTTATCTTGATGTTTTCCTCTCAATCCTAAAACCCAAACTTTAATGTCTTACCATAAGACATTATGATCCCTTCTTGAGGACTTTGGTACAAATGAATTTAGCCCAATAGAACACCCTTGAGGCTATAGGAACCATCCCCATCCAACCCTAAGAAGATTCCTCTCAATTTTCAAAACTATTTTCTTGTAGGCATTTCATCAAACAGCTTGTGTGTACACCATCTTCACTCCTGTTAACAGATTTAGTTTTCAGATGTTTGTATTAAGCTCATAGTTTCTATCCATAGAAATGCACCTATCTATAATTCATCCTTGTCGTATAATCTTCCATTCCTTCCATTACCACTTAGTCATTTGAGGTCATTTACAACTTGTTCTAATCATGTTTCCGACCCTAATCAAACCACTGACCATTTAACTATTATCTGATGCACTTTTGCTCCCACCCTTAAACTTCGAAATAAATTGCTCAGAGACCATCCTATGACCTATTCCCCTTATTTTTGATCTACTCTAACTACCTATGCACTTGCATGTGCATTTTGAAGTATGCCACCCATTTATGTGAGGTGGTTTTGAAACCTAATCAAAACTACTTCTAGCCTTTATGCTTCCTCCATAAATTTATGGATCACTTCTTAGCATCCACCATGAATTTCCCCCATAATTCAATTCCTATCTACTATCATTTGGGAATGTTATTCAAGCATAATGCCACCCCTTTCCCCCATCAAAAATACCTATTTCCTTATTTGAACTTCTTATCAAAAATTTGCGTGGGGATAGCAACCATGCATTTTTCTTGCACCTTTTCTCCTCAACTAGATTTGGTAAAACTCCACCATCATATCTTGTGATTGAAGAAATCCCGTGGATCCTAAGACCCTAGCTGCTATCCTCCAATAATTTCAAAGTCTTGTACTAATTATATCTCGGCCAAATTTTTAGGATGCAAAATTTTAGTGAATCCTTTTTATTGATCAAAAATCCTATAACTTGGCATTATTGCAATCATACCAAAGGAAGTCACCTCATCTACCCTTACATTGCCCTTGCTTGGAAACAAGGAGTAGCAAACTCAAAATTTAAGCTTTGTGTCATGCATGCACTTGACACCTTATCCTTCCCCAACTTTCAGATTCCCTTGAAACTCCACCAAACTATCTTGTTGATCACCCCAGCACCAGTATTACCCTCTGCTCAAAAATTACTGTAGCATCACCCCTCTCTTTTTGTCCTCTAGTGTTTGGAAGAAGGAGGAATTATTATTAGTGTCCATATCTTGTCCAAACCTTGCATAGGAGACCACCAACGACCCTTCCAGAGCAAGGTACAGCCCTTGCCCTTTCCTATTTTACTCCCCACTATCCTACTCAACCAACCAGAGGCCATCTAGACCCCACACACCCCAAACCGACCTACATCATTTTCCCTCTGGTTATAAGGCATCCGAGCACCACAGCCCCTCTCGAACCTCTCATTTCACTCCTACAACTCTACCTAGCCACCCCCAGACCTCCTACACTGCCTCTTGCTCTGAATCAGAGAAGGGAAGGAGAAAACCTAATCTAGGTCTGCGAGGAAGAGGAGGACCTCGCCGTCGCCATGGACCCTCTCTGCCCCTTTCTTCTGCATGAATGCACTTCTACGAACCCTAGGAACCTAACCCTACCCCTCTCTTGATCGAGGAATGCCAAGATGATGACCCCCTGGAGCACCCGATCGAGCTCCTCCATGGCCGTCATGCACGAGCTCCTTCCCGGGAACCAGATCAGCCCTGCCGCCCCTCTCTGAGCTCGTCTTGAAGCCCCACGTCCGCTCGTCGCCTTCCCGTGGCCGAAGGAGGCCGCTAGATGAGGAAACCCGCCCCCTGAGATCCGACCTAGGGTTTCCTCCTAGTCAGTCCCGGCCGGAGGAAGAAGATGGCTGGGGGCCGTCGATCGTGACTTGATCGAACGGTCCTCGTCACCTCGTACCACTTCGGTCGCCCGCGTGGCTGACCAGCGGGCCTAGCACTGTGGCCGTTTGAGAGCACTGCCCGCATGCTAGTGGACGTAGGTGGGCTGGCGCCGGATTGGCCCAGATCCGTTTAAAACCTGGCCCGTGACATTTTTTTCAGGGAATCCTGTTAATCATTATCTAAATATCTGAGAACTTGTAAAAATTATAGAAAAATAATTACGGGTCCAAATGAGTTGATTCAAATTTCTACAAAATCCTTGTTTCCATGTCTATCCAATGCCACTGACCTCGCTCCATTTAGAGCCATGTAGCAATACCTTTATTTTTAACTAGCAAAACAACCCTAGTTTTGATCAAAAATCTAGATTTTTAGTTCTGTATATTGAAAAGGAGTGAATCTATTTTTCATTGATTCTATGATGTACTAGCTTACATGTGACACTTGGTTTGGTATTTTATGTTACATATATCTACAGTAGTAATTAAAATGGACAATAGAGTATTTAGTCTTATTTATTTTCTCATTTGAAATAGATTACGTATTTTAGCATGAATCCAATTTCTATGTGTCATGCATTGTGTTAACTTTCCAAAACATCCTCTGGCACATTTTTATGATGTCCAGAGAATATCTGGGAATTATTCTAGTGTTATAACAATTATTGTTACTAGGAAATTCATGGAAAATCAACCACAAGGTGTTTTGAGGTGAATCCAACCTTGTTGGGTTCATAAACTTGTTATCTACCTATTGTTCTGCTGGGAGTGATTTTTGAACCATTTTAGCACTTGCATGCTTGCTTGGTTTGAAATGGTGTATTGTTGCTAGAAATAACATACCCCTTGTTTAATAGTTTAGCTTGCTATTAGACTCCTATAGAATCTTGTTCAGATTCCTTACTTGTTTGCTTCTGGTACTCTCTGGTTGTGTGTTTGTGATGGCATGTTAAATGTTTGCTCCTTTGCATGCTTGTGTGGTGATTGAATGCTTTTCTTTCATTTTGCGACGCTAGATCCAAACGCCATCGGAGAGGAAGAGGACTACCTCAAGAATGCATAAGAAGGAAGTGGAACACTTTGAGTACTTGTTTTAAGGAAGGAGCCCAGGGACATAGCTTTTCAAGTCAAGCCATCTATACTTGATTCATATCTAAACCTATTCACTTACTTTGCTTGTTTCATAAAAGTTTATTAAACTGCATGTTTTTTATATATTGCTATAGTCCTTGTAGCAATTATTTGTTGGCTCAAGCTCCACTAGCCAATTTGTTATCATCCTTCGAGATGACCCCTTTGAACACCTATTACAAAACCCTTGCATCAGTGGCTTGTTGATTAGCAGCAAAGCCTTTGGGAAACTTTATAGTGGAGCAAAAACTCTAGGTTGGGAACACTCAAATGAGTCTTTGAAAATGATTTCGAAAACCTTGGAATGGAGTGCTATTCCATTGATGGATTTCAAAAATGAGTTTGAAAATAAGGTAGGGATGTATATCCCGGAGTTGGAGGCAGGAGTTTTTTAGAAATGACATTGGTGATCACTAAGTGTTTGCTCAGAACAATTAACCACGATTACCCTGGTATGGGATGGGGCTTAGCTCGTAGTTTATTTATTTTAGTATGGGAGTCTCGTGACTACATAAGGGTATGTGGTGCCCCAGAATTTGGCTTGTCACAAATGGTGGGCAACAGTGTAGCGGGCCCGCCAATAGGCTATCCGCCCGGAAGACATTATGGGTCTCCTGATGTGGCACTGGAGTTACTCTCGAACGTGGAGGTAGACTGCCAGGGTATGCCAGTGAGGTACATACTCCATAGGGTAGATTCCCGTACTAAGGTAGATAAGCGAAAGGCTTTGATCGGGTGCTTGTCGTGGCATATGATGTTATGCGGGGAAGATGCCCACACGATGAGTATCCGAACGATTATGGGTAAATTGTACAACCTCTGTAGAGTGTAAATCTATTTGAATAGTTGAGTCCTCGGTCATGGATGGTTGGGATGACTGTTACTTAGCCCAATGTCAGGTTTTGGTTTTATAAAGATGTTTTCAGAAAAATGGAGAAAGGTGCGGGACGGAGTACTCGGAGGGTACTGCTGTGGCACGGTTATGGGTCGGGGTACTTGCAGGGTACTGCCGAAGGAATGGTGATGGTCATGTGTGATTGACCTGGTTTTATGAAGGAAGGTGGTCATGTTGGATTGACCACCGACTCTCTCTCTTGAAAAGCAAAAATGAGTTTCCCCCTTTCCTAGAGATTTTACTAAAAGGGTTTTCTAAATGTTTTTCTTTAATAAGGATATAGAAATGTCGTAAGACATGCTATATCGATGTGAGAAATTGACTAGTTAGGATAAACTAGACTAGAGCATTTCCTTGCTACAGCCAAACTGCATATCAGTTCGCTCTCTTTAGATGGTTTGCGAGTACAATTCAAAATGTACTCACGGCTTTGTCCCTGGCTATTAACTTAGTCAGATTATGAAGGGGACTATGAGGAAGGTGATGATGGTCACGATGACGCCAGTGCAAACTAGGAACGTCTCCCAGTCAGTTGCCTGTAGGGTAGTAGGCATGACGTGGGTCATCAACGCTGCTTGATATCCGCTGCTTAGTTGTAAACTTGCCTGCGTGGCAATATCAGTCATGGTCATGTGACCAATTGTAAGACTATTATATTTGGTACTGTAATGGATGATGTAACTTTGATATCAGCTCAGTTATGTGGACTCACGACATACTGATCATGGGATTGTGAGTTGTATGCATAACGGGTATCCTGGGTGGTAAACTAGGGTCCCCACACTAAACCTATAAAGTTTTATTTAAAATCCTATCTTATTTTGAAAACATGTTTCTTACTATTTAAATAGATTTCTTGAATTTTAGAAAATTTTGGAAGTTGGTTTGAAGTCATTTGAAGCTTTATTGCAAAAGTTATCAAAGAAAAGAGAAAACAGAAAAAAGGAAAAGAAAGAACAAAAAAAAGTAAAAAGGCCGAGGGGAACCGAACCGGCCCAGGCCTCGATTTGGCCCATGGCCCATCTAGGCAAAACCCCGAAGGGGTATGCCTCTCCCCTCCTTCTCCCGCTGATGCCCAGGCCACGCTCGTCAGACCTTCCTCTCCTCACTGACACGCTTGCCCCACAAGTCATCTTCTTCCTCTGGACACCGAACTCCTCTCCCCGCACGGGATCAACCCCCACCATCGATCGCCCGCTTGAACCCCATCCTATCGTCCAAGCAAACTCGGCTATAAATAGCCCGTCACCTCCTCTCTTGCCTCTCTTTTGTTCTGCCTGAGTTGCGCCTCTAGGCCGCTCAAATTGCTCACCGGATTCTGCAGGATCTGCCACCATCCTTCATCGATTACGACGCCGTCTGTGAGCCCGAGCCCCTCTCGGTTCTCCCAATCCTCTTCCCTTCCTCTGGCGCCCCTTCTAATTCCCTTGGTTTTTCTATTTTGCAGCAGATCAAGCAAACCCCTCAAACCCGAAGCTCATCGGTGCCCTACATCTCTCCAGCCGTCTCCCTCTCTCTCTCCTTTGGAAAAGATCGATGAAGGCGACCATGTTCCCGAGACTACCGCGTCATGCTAAGTATCATCATAACATCGTCGTTGTTCAAAGATCATCGGAAGTCCACCAACATCAACCACCTGCGTGCCTCACCGGAGTTCCTCATCAGAAAGCTAACCTAGCCCGGTGAGCTCTCTCTCCTTTAATCCCGACTGTCCGATCATGATCCAGTGATCCTAATAGATCACTTAATCGAAGGGGTATGGATCCATCTGGGACGTCCAGATATATTTTAATCCAATGCACCACAACGTCAATCAGACCGAACTGGTATCGTCCTCTCAGAACACGCCACATGTCGGCTTCCGAATTAAAACAGATTTCAATTAGAATTTCAAATCAGATTTTGTCCGAATTTTGCAAAAATCATATCTTTCAATCTACAACTCGAAAAATTACAAATAATATGTCATTGGAAACCTTACAACATGTATAATCCATTAAAGTGATAATATTACATAGTATAAATATTCAAATTGAATTCATTTTTCAAATTGAATCAATCAATCTGTTAACTTGTTTAATTCATATCTTTTGTTCTGTGTATCCAAAAGTTATAAATTTGTAGTCTTTGGATTCCTCTGATCATATAGAATATCATAGAACCAAGAAACTTCAAAGTTGATACGTGCACACACTTTGTGCATTCAAATCTATCCAAATCACTAATTTGATCATAATTTGAGTTTGACAAATTATTTTAGAATGATTCCAATTGTAGTAGCTTTGTTTTACTGTAAGCTATTCAGTAGCATCACTTCCTAATTTTCTTGAATCATTTCAAAAACATTCAAATTCAATTATGAGAATTTGAGTATTTTCCTCTATAGATTAATTCTATTCCCATTTCAGCATTGTTTCTTTTGTACAATAGTAAATCCTATAATCATAGCTAGTTGTCCAATATCAACTTGACATTACCTTGACATGTATCATATTTACCTAAACCTTACTTGTCTATCCCACAATTTATTCAAATTACAATTGTGTTATTTGAGTAAAATATGATACACCTCAATCATAGATTATATTGATACTTTGGTGTTGATTTAATTCTACCATCATAGCACATGATCAGGTTCAAAGATCTCCAACAAACCCTTGAGCCATATTCTCAAATATCATCTATACATATCCACTACCCATAGCCACTTATTCATGTTTACTTAATCTTGTCCACATGAGTTGAACTATTCAATTTGCAAATGGGTAATTGAGTAAATCAATGCTTCATGAATCCTAGCCTAATGCCTAAGTGTAATCTATGCTATTTAAGAATAATTGTTGTCACACTTATTCAATAGTATTGGTATTGCACTATTTAACACTTGTGTGGTTTAAGTCACATAATTTGTGCCACATTCTATTCATGCTCTAGTAAAGCATAAGGACTTCATCAATTATGTCTTGTATAGTTCAATTACCTCTAATTATTTTGATCTTTTCCAACTAAGCTCTCAAATCCATATCTCATAATCCATATTCTTTTGCCATATCTTATCCATCACAATATCTTAAGAAATCTAAATTGTTGAATAAACACCTTTCAATTGTTTGTCTTGTTTGATGGTGTTTGTATTGTATGTTTATGTTGTGCCATTTTTGTGCTATAGTTTGTGCGAAGAGCTACATGCTTAGTTGAGAGAAGTGGAAATATCGTATTCTTCAAAAAGGCAAGTGACACACATTCTTCTACCTATTTTTACTACTACATTAGTGTTTTTCAGTAGTATGCATGATAGGTGGAATATTCAAATATTTTACAAAATGATAGATCCTAGTAGTGAGTAGCCATCCATGAAACACCACTTGGTAGGATACCAAATACCTTGAAAAATATGATGCCATGCTATGATCACTATGTCAAAGTTGTTTTGTGAATAAATTAACAACTTCAACTAAAATAAACTACCTGGGTGGATTGGTTTGTTGTGGTGGTCGGAGAAGGTGGGTTCTAGGGCACATACCTCGTAAAGGGATGTGTACTCAGGATACTACTCGGGATGGCCACTCAGGATTAAAGAGATTAATATGGCTTCCATGCTTAGATCTACTTCCAGTGCAGCCTTATGACAATATGGGCTCTGTCTTGATTGAGTAAGATTAAGGGTTCAGCCATGGGTACTAATAGAGGGTGGTAGCAAAATATAGGAGGCACGGTCAGATCTGTTTGGTTGAATGCTTCTTCTGAAAGGTCTTTTCTCATTCTATTCTTCGGGGTAAAATGAGTCTTAAGGTGAAAGTGCACAACCCCTGCAGGGTGTAAAACTAATCGATTAGCCATGTCCTCGGTTATGGACATTTGACTCTCTAGTCATGGAATGTTTGGAAGAATCTCATCATCATTTCTGAATGCTTTAAAACTTGACTAGAAACCCTTAGAGGAGCTCAGGCTCATGCCCCTAAAAAGGTATAGTTGTCCTAGTTGTTCCAAAACTATGTTGAGTTTCGCCCAGAAACTACATACCGGCCAGTATGTAATATATGGGGGTTATCTTGACCCTTATAAACTAAAATTTTGAGAAAAAGGTTTTGCAAAGATTGTAGGATAAAATTAGCTTTATGCAAGTTAGACTTTGAGATCCACCAGCCAAATGTCATGTAGTATAGTCTTTTTACAAATGCCACCAAATATGTGTCATTTTCCTATACGTTATTGTACTAACCCCTCTGGGGCTGCATATTCAAACATGCAGGTTTTTATTCGGATAAGGAACGATCAGTAGGATCTCAAGTCTACATTCCAGCATGTCTGCCTATGGCACATGATGAAGATGGAGGCTCACTGCAACTGTGCTTTGTGTTGTGTACTCGTAAGGTTGAAGACCTATGTAACTGGATTTACATTGTAATTTTGATACTATTGTAATGTTTACTATATTTTGTACTGTGGTGCTATCAACTGATCTAGGGAATGGCACATACACACAGGAGTTCTGCCTTTAGTAAAAAGTAGGGCACTACATTAACCGAAGCATAAAGTGGTATCACAAGTAAAAAACCAAATGATCATAGAGGCTATAGGTGATTTATTTTGTAGTCAAATATGGTGTAAGCATGTGCCAAGTCAACCCAAATAAAGCATCAAAGGAGAAAACCACAATAATGCTCCCACATAATAAAAACAATGCTCCCACAATAAGGCTCATTAAGCAATCTCAGTCATTTGAGACAAGTCATTCTAGAACAAAAACTACTAAGCATACCATCAAAATGACATCAAGAACGACATGCAAAAGTCGCAGCCGCAGTCTAAACAAGCTCCCTTTTTTGTACCACTTTTGGTATAATTTTTTTTCTCTTTTCCAACACCATTCAAACCTTTTTAGTTCAAATCTTTTGATGAAAACCAACATGGACCAGAGGTAAAAATACACCTTGATGCAAAGATATAACAAGATCTGAACAAAAACCAAGGCAAAAAAGCTAAACGCAATAGTAGAAAAAGAGAACACTCGTTGAACGATAAGAGTGAAAACTAGAGTGTTCTTGGCAATGAAAAACGGTGTTCATCTCCTCCAAAAGGAATTTCTTGGGGTCCAACCATTTATTGCAGAAAACAAAACAAAACAAAATTGAAAGCAAAAGTAAAGATGCTCCAAGAAAAATGCATAGAATATGAAGCAATAAAAATATAGTATTTTGAAAAGTGACCTGATTTTTGCCGATGAAGAAGGGGTGCCTCGAGGGCATCCCCAAGGTTTGATGCTTGTACTTCTTGGATATTTCTTGGGGTGACATGGGCATTGCCCAGCTTGAGCTTTTGTCCATTCTTCACCTCATCTCATCACTCTCCATTCCCTACACTTGAAAACTTCCTTCATACAAAACTTCACACAATTCTATTGGCAACATTAGTGTAAGCATAATAATAAATCAACCTTTTTTGTTTCAGGTTTCAACTAAAAACACCACATATAAAGCATATACTACTGTAGCAACTTTCTCAAATGTCCCGTGATCAAAAGAACTCAAAAAGAAAGCGACCGAGAGGCAAACACAAATAGTGGTAAAAATCTGTCAAAACAGAACAACTGACAAAGATCAATTTTTTGAGGGTTTTCTGTTGCTCAAATCAAAAAGTGCAAAGCTAATGAAAGTTTGGAAATAACCTGGGGCATATGGACAACAAATCGCAGGTCAAAAGGATATTCTGAGAATTTTCGCGAATTTTTATAGTACAGCACAAAAATCTGTTTCAGGACAGCAACATTCCCAAATCTTACCTCCCTCAAATTAGAGGTTTCTCTTGGCACAACAACGAAATAAAAATGATAAGGAGAGGTCATTACAGTAGTAATAACTTCCAAGACTCAAATAAAACAAAAGGTACTGAAAATAAAACAATGGGTTATCTCCCAAGGGTGCTTTTCTTTAACGCCTTTGAGCTAGGCGCAGAAAGTGGAAATCAAGTATTTTCAAATGAAGCATTAAGATCAATTGTTTCCTCAAGAGCATCACTTACCACACTAGGCGCTTTAGAAGTTCCCGAAGATGATTCAACCTGCAAGTCATTCTTAGTTGAACTAAAAGTCTTACCAATCTTAAAAACATGTTGAGATTTAGGCACAGACACCTTAGGAACATACATAAATTTTGGCCCTTTTCCAACAAAAGCTTTCTCCTTCTTAAATTTAAGAGAAGAGAAAATTGAACTAAGAGTTTCCATAGACTCCACTAATTTACCAATCCTAAAGTTTTGACTATCAAGAGGAGCTCGAGCTTCTAAAACAGTGATTCTCTTACCGATACTTTCTATCGATTCATTAACCCGGCTAGCGTTATCAAGGATATTTGGCAAACTTTTTTCTAAAGATCCCAGTTTTTCTATAACTTCTCCCAAAGTGATCTCAGTTTTAAAAACATGAATAGGTGGTACTCCCACTAAACTTTCAATTAAAGTGCATGCTTCTAGAGCGGGAGTACCCAAAAAATTACCTTCTGCAAGAGTATCAAGAACGTACCTATTCCAACTAGTTATACCAACATAAAAATTCCCAAGGAGGATCATGGTAGAATGCTTCTTTGTACAACTATGATGAGCATTACTAATTTGGTACCAAGCGTCTTTTAAACTCTCTCCCCCTTGTTGCTTAAAAGTATGAACTTCAACTTCAGGATTACTCATTTGGGATTTCTATTTTCATGCCCTCAGGTCGTTAGTTGTACTCAGTTTTCCCCAGCTCGTTAGTTTTTCCTCAGTTTTCCCCAAGTCGTTGTCTGAAACCATCAGAAGGAGCTCGGATGGGAGGATTCCCGTTAGTTGACCATTTCCGTGCCGACGTGTGGGGCCGCGTCATGTGGGGCCGCATTGCGTGGGGCTGGTAGAAAGGGACCGCGTGGGACAGGATGAGACCATGTTTGGTTGTATGTGAGAGCTCGGTTCTTTCTCTCTCGAGCTAAATTGGCATTGACTTTTCAGAGCACCTTTTTCCCCTCTCTCTGTAAACAGTTCTCTCTCTTTTCACCAAATTAGTATCAAATCTAGAGAAGCTTCTATTTCTGTCTTTCTTCAATGATTGCTGCCTTTTGGCCCTCATTTTTTGCCCAATATGGTAACAAATCTAGAAGCTGATCTAGAAGCTAGTATAGTATAATACATAAAATGCATACAGCAGCCAAAAGAAGCCAATAACGATGTTAATGTTCACAACAAACTAAGCTGAAAATAATATAAGACACAATGTATGCCCAACATGAAGGTTCTTCATTCTTCATCATATATTTCGGAGTCGCTATATTCCATGAGATGAAAAAAATATTGAGTGAACTCCTTCCGTCTGCAGTGTGCAGCCAATAGATCCTCCAAACGGTATGGCCTTTGTTCTATTTTCATACCGTCAGAATCTAATCTATCCACAAGTTGTGGCCACTCATCCCAGGCCTTTCTATCATCAAAGTACTGTCTGATATAACCGCCCTTGTAGTAGATGCAACCAGGTCAAACTGTCGGGTGCACTCTGGTGTCGATGGAGATACACCATTTATAACTGATGAAGAAGGCACGACTGCCAATGTTGACGGCATGGAGAGAGCGGCTCTCAGTGTCCACATGGTACACCAATGGTTGACCATCCTCCAAATACCTGTTGCCAGTGCTTCCGCCGAACAACACAAGCAGCAGATCACCATCAGAGTCCACAAGGTAGAACTTGTCATTTCCAAGTTCTGGAAATGAAAATAGTGTGCCCATGTTGATAGTGCTCGCGCGCTTCTCCAACTGGACATTGTTGGTGCACACTAATGTTCTGAACTTAAAATTGTTCACAGCTATTGCATACAATTCACCATTGAACGGGGTAAGGCAACGCAGAGAATGGTCCTTGATCAAAAATCTTCCTTCTCCCCAATCTTCTACATCTATATCCTTAGTAGGAGAGCTCTCATCGACCCAAGCAATTTCATTGGGGTAACCTGTGCAAATGAAGACCATAGTCGGGGACTTCATTATAGCGACTGACTCCATAATCATAGATGGCATCTGCGCCTCAAATGTAGCGTTCAATGTCTTTGTGAGTGGGTTCAGAAGCCGTATCTTGTGCGGCTGGTTCCTCTGGGCAAGCACGATGACGCCACGGTAAAAGCTGATGAAGTAGTATCTAAAAGGGAGTTAATGAAGATAACATTCAGCACTAAGATGTTTACGATTGAAAATAAAAATAGATTAACTCTGTAGATATGGAGGAATTTGAACCTTGCATTAACTTCCGTTAGATCGATGGTGACGTAGCGGGATGTGTGGAGGTTGAGGAAGGAGAACTCAGCAGCGCGTGGAAGGGCGTGCTCTACCATGATCCATTCATGCAGGTGCATGTCGGGCTCAGGTAGATCTGAGCGCCAATTTGTACAAACTTGCCTCAAAGCAGCGTAGGTGTCCACGTACTCCTCGTTCGCTAGTAAGCAGTCGCCGATCTTGTGAAGTGGTCCATCACCCTTAAGAGAGGCCCAGTTCACAAAGGCGCCGCGCTTGGATGCGCCGCTCTCGGATGCGACAGGCTTAGATGCGACGGGCTCGGAGGCGATGGGCTCGGAGGCGACGGGCTCGGGGGCGATGGCCGCCGGTGCATTCTTCTTCTCCATCGCCGGCAGGGGAGCATGCGTAGGGCGGCTGGGGTTTTTTTGAGAAGGTGATGGGACGTGAGAGGCATGGTTGTGTGCGTGAGTTATGATGAGACTGTGTGCAGAGGGAGGGAGAGGGGCTCTGTACTAGCAAAGTGACGGTTCGTCTCAGCAGTTAACGTTTTGGTCTCAACACGCACACCGCACGGCTAACCGCTGCTCACCGCGACATGCGTCCGTGGTACTACACGTCAGCACCGTTACGTGTACTCAGTTCTACCCTCAAATCTTACACTGGAAAAATATCTGTACTCAGTTTTCCCCTCGAGTACTAATACTGCCTAGTGCAATATACTCAGTTTTACCCTCAAGTGGCTAGTCAACAGAGAGTCAACAGATGGGATTAAGCCATCTAATTGAGTCATTTCATGTGCAAAAAATTCAAAAAAATAAAATCATAGTGCCTTCAACTCATGCGCAAAATAAAATCATAACAGACATATATAAATCAAGTTTTCACACAAATGGCCACTTCTGAAATCACTAGTAGCTATGAAGGTTCATGGCTTTCCACTCAAACCCCTTCTCAAAACATCTATACCCAAAACATAGTTTGTCTGAATGAGGCCATAATTTTTACACTCATGTATATTTGAATTGCTAATACTTTGAGGTAGGCCAACCTGGGTTTCATTGTACAAAATATGTGTTTTTCTTTTTTTAAATCTCTTATTTGAATTCCTTAGCCTGATTACTATTTACTTGCCCTTGTATCCTTGATACTACTCAGTTTTACCCTCTTCCTTCTCACAGAAGCCCAAACTTGGCTTGATTGGTCGAGCTGTTGTCACACGGATCGTGCCCACCTACCGTCGATCCTATAATCCAACGGGCAGGATCGTGCCACCCTCTCTCTATCTGTCGGTGGCAAACTACTACCCCTCTATGTATGCTAAATGATGAGTTTGCCACCGGATTCAACAAGTTGGGTAATCACGAATTTCTTGTAGGCATTACTTTTCACGGTAAAATGATAAACTATCACGAATTTCCATTTCTTGTAGGCTTTACTTTTCATGGTAAAATGATGAACTATCATGAATTTCCATTTCTTTTAGGCATTACTTTTCACGGTAAAATGATAAACTATCACGAATTTCCATTTCTTATAGGCATTACTTTTCACGTTGAAATGATAAACTATCACGAATTTCCATTTCTTGTAGGCTTTACTTTTCACGGTAAAATGATGAATTATCACGAATTTCCATTTCTTTTACGCATTACTTTTCACGGTAAAATGATAAACTATCACGAATTTCCATTTCTTGTAGGCATTACTTTTCACGCTGAAATGATAAACAATCACGAATTTCCATTTCTTATAGGCTTTACTTTTCACGGTAAAATGATGAACTTTCATGAATTTCCATTTCTTTTAGGCATTACTTTTTTGTTGAGATATAAACCACCCCCACAACGGTCATCTCCTCCTTAATTTATTGTGTTAACCCCACAACGGTCATCTCTACCTTAATTTATGGTGTAAACCCCACAACGGTCATCTCTCCCTTATAAACCCCCACAACAGCCATCCCTCATGTCAATAGGTTCTGCCTCTCTCTTCTTCATTTCTGCCTCTCTCTTCTTCGTTCATATACACTTGATCCATTGCCATGGCTTCCACATCTCAGACACCGACCGAAAGGGGAAGGGGAAGGGGAAGGGGAAGGGGAAGGGGAGGGAGGGAAGGGGAAGGGGAAGGGGAAGGGGAAGGGGAAGGGGAAGGGGCGGTCGGGGTGGTGGATCATCATCATTGCCACCACCACTGTCAACACTGCCATTGATCATAGAGGAGTTCTTCATCACCATCTATGAAGACCCTTTGGCCAAGAAGGTACGTACGCGGTCCCACATATATGATGTATGTGATTAATTATGTGCATGTTCTAAAAAACCTTTAATTTCAAACGATCGGCGCTCGATCTCTTTGCAGGCACTCCCACAAAAGTTTGCGGACTATCTTGACGGCCAAGAGCCCGCAAAGGTGTATCTGCGAGCAGCTGACTGCGGTCCTCGTCTCTGGACCATGGACGTCCTATTTGATGGACAAGGCCGGATGTACCTCGACAAGGGCTGGGAGAATTTCGCCATCGCGCACGGTGTGGATTTTGGCTGCTTCCTACACTTCAAATATGAAGGCGATTATGTGCTCACAGTGAAGGTGTTCGATGAAACAACGTGCACGAAGTACTACTACATGGATGACGAAGATACTGACGATGAAAGCGACGACGATGTGAAGCCATGCATCTAAGGGGATTATGACCAAGAATATATATGTAGCTTCATATGCATCGATTTATAGATCTAGCTATTTTCTATATATTATGCATGTAAAAAATAATAGGGAATCGCAATTTCCACTATGATTCGAGCACCACAGCCTCCAAACGATGCCGATGCCGATATCGGCATGGTCAGAATGGGTATGCATGCTCGCCGCCACTGCTAGGTCACCGTCGGGATGCACCCTCAATCCCATCCCCTCATTCGATCACTGACACACCAGAGATACCGCCGAGGCCAATGACGAATGTATATGCTGATGCCAATGCCGAACATGCATGCCGCTGTGGGCACGGCCACGCTGCCCCGCTATGCTGGACGCCACGTACCACCGCGAGGTCTTTCCCTTCGCCACCACACTCCACTAGCACCTATCTATACACGCCAGAAAGGAGAGACACTAGTTTTCTCTACATTGCTCGCGTTCGTGTCCGACACCGTTAGTCAAAGTGTTGAGGTCATCGTCGATGTCCTCGACCATTTCTTCTCTTCTTTGCATGGTTAAACGCATCTAGTTCATATCTATCTAATGCGTCTGGTCTCGCCTTATGCAGTTCTTTGTGGACGTCGATCTCATCTCGGCACCCCGCAGGCCACCTCCTCCGTGCCATCGCTGTAGAGGTCCGTTTAAAAATCTAATCCTACCCGTGTATTGCCCCTTGTATCAGCGTCATGGCCCCACTTGTCATTCGATATACTGAAGCCCCACTCATCCGCGTTTTGGTTAGGGATATGGCGATGCTTACGGTCAAACAAAGATGGATGCTCTGACATATCTTTGCGGGCTCTACGTGGCCCTACTAGTCAACAGTTAATGGTCAAAGGTGTTTAACCGTCAGGCAACTGGCCATTCCAGCACTGGTGATGGTTTCAGACAAGGGCTTGGACAAAACTGAGGAAAAACTAAGGAGCTGGGGAAAACTGAGTACAACTAAGGACCCGAGGGCACGAAAATAGAAATCCCTACTCATTTTAGCAAAACTAAAAGGTAGACAAGTAAAAGTAACAACTATAAAGGAACTATTTTTTTTTGTTTTTGATAAAACAATGCAAGCAAAAATAAAATAAAGCAAAAAAATAACAAAGTAAAAGATTGAGCGTACGAGACTCCCCTTGTAGGAATCTTCTTTCTTCCCGGCAACAGCGCCAGAAAAATGCTTAATGCGGGTAGATGAACACCCAGTTGGGAACCCCAAGAGGAAGGTATGATGAGCACAGCAGCAAGTCTTCCCTCAGTATGAAACCGAGATTTATCAAACCAGTAGGATAAAGCCAAACTTCAAAAGGTTGATGCTTGCTAGCTTGGGGACACTCCAGACAATGGCGCCAGAAATATTGCTGGTGTGCCTTCACCTAGCAGTAACGTGGAACCTGCACACAACACAACCAAGAACTTTTCTCCCAACTTATGATGAGGTTGTCAATCTCACCGGTTTGCTATAAACAAAGGATTGAGCGTATCGAGTGGTAAATAGTAATAGTATGCAAGAAAGTAAGCAGTGCAAGTAAAAGTAAACGGTAATAGCAATATAAAGGAAATTGGACCGGGTTCCACAGTTCACTAGTGGTGTCTCTCCAAAAGATAAATAATAACATGATGGGTAAACAAATTACAGTTGGGCAATTGATAGAATAAATATAACGTACATATGTCATGAGGATCACTATGAGATTTACTTTGGGCATTACAACAAAATACATAGACCGCCATCCAACTGCATCTATGACTAATAATCCACTCGCGGGGAATCATCCGAGGACCCCTTGAGTATTAAGTTGTGAACAACAGATAATTGCATTAAGAAAAGTGTGTAATGTAAACAAAGCAAATGTCCTTAGACACAAGATTGTTGTTTTCTCCCTAGTGGCAACAACACATCTGCAACCTTAGAGGTTTCTGTCACTACCCCAGATTCAATAGAGACATGAACCCAAGTATCGAGCATAAATACCCCCTCTTGGAGTCACTAGCATATATTGGCCAAGATATCTACTAGCAATGGAGAGCATGCAAGATCATAAATAACATAGAGATAACATAAAGATATAATTTAAGAACATCAACATGAGATAGCACCAATATTCATCGGATCCAACAAAGACAACATGTAGAATTACACAAAGATGATCTCGATCATGATAGGTAGCTCACAAGATCTAAACATGAAGCACATGGTGGAGAAGACAACCACCTAGCTACTGCTATGGACCCATAGTTCAAGGTAGACTACTCACTCATCGCTCCAGAGGCAAGCATGGCGATGAAGAAGACCTCCGGTGGTGATTCCCCTCTCTGGCAGGGTGCCGGGAAGAGCTTCTGGACCCTCCTGATCTTTGGTCGATGATGGCAGCGGATCGCGATGTGTTTCTCAAAAATTGATTGGGTGTTTAGGTTTTTCCCATCAAGAGGAATATATAGGCAGAAGGGCGGCGTCAGGAGGTGGGCCAGGCGGCCTCACCACCAGGGGCACGGGCCAGGGGCTGGCCACACCACCCTATGGTGTGGCTATCCCATGGCCCCCCTCCGTCTCCTCTTTGGTCTTCTGGAAGCTTCTGTAAAAATAGGAGGTTTGGCTTTTGTTTTGTCCAATTCTGAGAATATTTCCTGTGTAACTTTTCTAAAACACAAAAATAGCAGAAAACAGGGAACTGGCACTATGGCATCTCGTTAATAGGTTAGTTCCGGAAAATACATAAAAATGCCACGAAGTGTAACAAAACACAAAGAAAATGGTGTATAAACAAGCATGGAGCATCAAAAATTATAGATACGTTTGAGACATATCACCAGGTACCACTCCAAAAAAAGGGACAACACTATGGCAGAGTTGGGTCTTGGTGAGGCCTAGCTTTGTCAAAGTTTCCATGTACATGATGTTTAGGCTACTGCTGCCAACCATTAGACACTTGGAGAACTCATAGCCCTGGATCAGAGGGCATACTACCATGGCGTAATATCCATCCAAGATGTGCTCTGGATGATCTTCACGGCTCCGTTGCACCGGTACTTTGGACCATCATACGTACTGGTGGACTTTAGGCACGGTGGCATTCAGGGAGCGCATGGCGGCTCGCTGTGCCTTTGTCATGGGAGGACCAAGGAACGTGTGAAAAATTCCCTTCTTCATATTCTTGTATGGGTTACCCGTGCCAGTTCCACTCTCTGCCTTTTCCGTGGGTTTGGGCGTAGGGTCTTCTTCCATATCGCTGCCATCCTTGGACTCCTTTTCCTTGTCTGCTTTTTCTTGGCCACGAGGCCGTTGTTGTCGAGTGCATTTGTAGCCAACTTCTTGATCCACCTTGATGTCATTGACAAACTTGCAGTTCTGGTTGGTGTGATTGCACTTCCTAAAGTGTCCCGATGGGCGAAGCATGGCATGTCGCAGTACTTGTCATAGGACACGGGAGCAAATAGCGTCATAGCGGGAGATGTAGAACTCTGTGGCTGGCCGCTGCTGGTACCGCATCCCCAGACGCGCTGACTGCTATGTCCCTTATCGGTGAAGGTTGTGGCCACCATATCCGGGGTTTGCTGCTCTTCCGATGGATTCTTCCTTTTATTGCTGCTATTCCGCTTTCTAGTATTATGGATGGTGGAAGCCTTCAATGATTCGCATGCATCATCAGTGGTGGCCGTGTAGTTGCTTGCAATGGTGATCATGGAGTTTAGGGATAATTTCCCTTCGTTCCTTTCTCGTAACAGGCGATGGCGGAGTAGCTGGCCTCTCTCCAAACTGTCGATGAATGTGAGAATAGTGGATTCGTCAGTAACCCCTTTGCAGGAGTTCTTCATATCTAGCCACCATGCAAGGAAAGTTCGAGAGGTCTCGTCATCAGCCCGCCAGCACCTTTGGTGGTCACCAATGTTGTGAGGTCGCTTGTAGGTACCCTCAAAGTTTTCAGTGAACGCAGTCTACATGTTGAACCAGGTCTGGATGGAGTTTTTGGCCAAGTCATTGATCCACTGCTGTGTTGTGCCGAATAGCATCAGAGGCAGATACGAACAACAACGTTGGATGATCCCCCTGCGAACTGCACTACGTTGAAGTAGTCTTGTAGCCAAGTTAAGGGCCTATCAACTCCATTGTACTGGCGGATGTTTTTCTCGATCTTGAACCCATGTGGGATGGGTTCATCACGGATCCGCTGTCCAAAGCACTTTGGGCCAAGGAAGAAGGCTGTTTGAGACTTGGCAATCTCATTTAGGTGGGTACGCACATTGTAGTTCTTGTGGTCCTGCGGATCTTTTTGGGAGCTGTGTGACCTAGCTGGGCCGCCACCGCCACCGCTGCTACCATGGGGGCTGCTTGGTGGGGATGGTGAAGGGTCACGCCTTTTGCTCTCGACGTCCTGCGATGGGTCTCTACAACTACGATGGCTCCCCTCGGCTCTTCGTGGAGCTGGATCATCATCATGGCGGCGGGAGCCTTGCCATTTGTCATCGTGGTGGCATGAAGAGCAATGTTTATCCTTGTCGCCGCTGCGGTGCGCGCTATCATCATGGCGAGATTGTTCCCTTTGCTTGGATCCGCCATCTCGACTGGTTTCTCATCGTGGCAGCTCGTCTCTGTGGCCGGCGTCACGGCTCCATCCTCGCTTGCCATCGTTGTTGCATATGACGATTCCTCCCTGATGGATCTCCAACGTCTTGTACTTTGGTAGCGGCATATTGGTCTTATGGCGGGGAGCGGCCTTGTCTTGATGGTATCCATAGGTAGGGTAATTCTTCAGAGGTGGTGATGGATTTCTCTGCGGGCCTTTGCCATGTGGCCTGTCATCAGAGGATATTGGGATGGCATCTGCCATGTTGCGAGCTTCTCTTCTTCAGGCCTCTGAGGATCCAGTATGAGATTCGTTATCAGGGCGAGCACCATGATTGCCATTGCCATGAGCTTTAGAGGTGGTGCTAGATCGGCATAGCGGAGTGATGACCCACAAGTATAGGGGATTGTAACAGTCTTCGAGGGAAGTAAAACCCAAATTTATTGATTTGACACAAGGGGAGCCAAAGGATATTTATAAGCCTTAACAGATGAGTTGTCAATTCAGCTACACCTAGAAACACAATTCAGCTGCACCTGGAAACAGACTTGCTAACAGTGGTTTATCAGTAGCAATAGTTTATAGTGGTGATAGTAGTGAAACAGTGACAGCAATAATAAAATAAAAGCGGTAATAGTAGCAATAGTAAATAGTCGGACTAAATATTGTAGGTATAGGGATGGATGTACGGGCGTTGCATGGATAAGATAATTCATGAAATCAGTGAGACATGGGCAATTGTAGATAAATAATGATAAAGCATCCTAGTACTAAACAATCATAGCCATGTGTTCCATGTATAGTCATACGTTCTCGCAATGAGAAACTTGCATGACATCTTCTATCCTACTAGCCTGTTGCAGCAGAGCCTCAAGGGAAACTACTGGTAATTAAGGTACTTCTTTAATAAAGTACCAGAGCAAAGCATTAACACTCGGTGAATACATGCGATCCTCACATCATAGCCAGCCCCTCTGGTTATCCCAATTTCTGTCACTTTGGGGCCTCGGGTTCTGGACAACAATATGTGTATACAACTTGCAGGTAAGACCATAAAAACAATTATCATCTAACAATAAGAAGTTTAGATCTGAAATCATCGCACTCGGGCCCAAAGTGACAAGCATTAAGCATAACAAGTTGCAACAATGTCATAAGCACTAATAATAGATACTAGGCACCATGCACTAACAATCTCATAGCAAATTACATGAACAATCTCATCCAATCTCTACCATCGCCTTCACCTATAGCGGGGAATTACTCACACATGGATGGGGGAGTGATACGTCTCAAACGTATCTATAATTTTTTATGATCCATGCTTGTTTTTACACCATTTGTCTTGTGTTTGGTTACACTTCGTGGCATTTTTATTCAATTTCCAGAACTAACCTACTAACAAGATGCCATAGTGCTAGTTCCCTATTTTCTGCTATTTTTGTGTTTCAGAAAAGCTACACAGGAAATATTCTTGGAATTAGACGAAACAAGTTCTAGAAGTCTTATTTTCCTGGATGAAGGACGAGGACCAAACGGGAGCTGGAGAAGGGCCAGGGGCTGCCCACACAATAGGGGGGCACGACCCAGCCCCTGGCCGCGCCCACCTATTGTGTGACCACCCTGGCCGCCTCCTGACGCCGCTTCTTTGCCTATATAAAGCCTCAGGATGGAAAACCCTACGGAATTGGCAAAATTTCCAGAAGAGTTCTGTAGCTCTACCGCCGCTACCAATGAATTTTGGGAGACAGAAGTCTCTGTTTCAGCACCCTACCGGGATGGGGAAGTGCCCCCGAAGCCATCTCCATCGGTCTCCATCGCCGTCGCCAGTGTCTCCATCGAACTCACCGCCATCTCCATCAACCTTGTTGTCTCCTATGATGAGGAGGGAGTAGTTCACCCCCAGGGCTAAGGGCTCTACCGGTAGCTATGTGGTTCACCTCTCTCTCCCATGATGTGATCTTTATGTGATCGTGAGCTTTGTATCTAGTTGAATTGGTAGATGTTATTATTCAGATATTATGCTACTCCTGTGCTTTATATTTTTAATCTTCGGAGATACCTTGTATCATGCTGTGAAGGTGACTAGTGTGCGCATCATGTGTATCTTTTTGGTTAATGTCTCTATGAATTGTTGGTGTTTGTTGGAACCATCTAGTGCATTCACGGTGATAGTGTGGGACAATCTAGTTTGGGTACATACGGACTTTGAGGAGTGCTTCGTAGCCCTACGCATGATTAGTGTTCATTTTCCATTGGAGAATTGTTTTGAGTTGCATATTGATGATAGTATCTATTGGTTCAATTATGTTATATTTGTTGAGAGTATGTCCACTAGTGAAAGTATGATCCCTAGGCCTTGTTTCCAAGCTTTGCACACTGTTTCCTTTCAGTTTTGTTATATGTTTGCTTGTTACCATTTTTATTTCAGATTGCATTTACTACTTATAATCATCACTACTACTTGTAATTCACTATCTCTTCGCTGAACTAGTGCACCTATACATCTGACAAGTGTATTGGGTGTGTTGGGGACACAAGAGACTTTCTGTATCATAATTGCAGGGTTGCTTGAGAGGCATAGCTTTGACCTCTTCCTCCCTGAGTTCAATAAACCTTGGGTGATCCACTTAAGGGAAACTTGCTGCTTCTCTACAAACCTCTACACGTGGAGGCCCAACACTGTCTATAAGAACAGACGAGTGCGTAGACATCAAGCTCTTTTCTGGCGTCGTTGCCGGGGAGGTAAGGTAAAAAGTACTCGCATCCTCCTGTGTGAGTGCTCAAAGTTATTTCCTTTAGATTCTGCAATTATATCTTTATGTTTCTTATTTTTATTTTCACTAGTTAGGCTTAAAGAAAAATAAAGAGTTCTTTAGTATTTTTCCTACAATAGAATATGAAGTGTTTGAAGAGAAAATTGAAAAACCTTTGGAGCTTAATTTGCATGCTAATAGTGTTGTTAGTATGAATGCTTTGAACACCGTTATTGCTAATGCTATAGAAAGGTCTAAGCTTGGGGAAGCTGGTTTTGTTAAGCATGATATTTTTAGTTTCCCGGCTTTAGTGGAGAAAGTTTGCTCTGATGATATTTTATCTCCCATATGTGATAACTCTTATGATGTTTGTGCTCCTCATCCTTTCAAAATACCTATGTGATACGTCTCAAACGTATCTATAATTTTTGATGCTCCATGCTTGTTTTTACACCATTTGCCTATTGTTTCGTTACACTTAGTGGCACTTTTATGCATTTTCTGGAACTAACCTATTAACAAGCACCACAGTGCCAGTTTCCTGTTTTCTGCTATTTTTGTGTTTCAGAAGTGATACACAGGAAATATTCTCGGAATTGGATGAAACAAGTTCCTAAAGTCTTATTTTTCCCGGAAGCTTCCAGAGATCCGAAGAAGTGTCGGAGGGGGGCCACCAGGGCCCCACACGCGTGGGTGGCGCGGCCAGCCCCCTGACCGCGTCGGGCCCACATGAGGGCGCCTGGCCCCTCCTCTCACATCGTCCCTTCGCCTATAAAGACCCCCCAACGGAAAAAACCTAAGGACCCGATCAGATTTCCAGAACATATCGCGATCCGCTGCCACCGTTGACCCGAAGATTGGGAGGGTCCAGAAGCTCTTCCTGGCACCCTGCTGGAGAGGGGAATCGCCACCGGAGGTCTTCTTCATCGCCATGCTTGCCTCCGGAGCGATAAGTGAGTAGTCTACCTTGGACTATGGGTCCATAGCAGTAGCTAGATGGTTGTCTTCTCCACCATGTGCTTCATGTTTAGATCTCATGAGCTGCCCTACATGATTGAGATCACCGTTATGTAATTCTATGATGTTGGTTTGTTGGGATCCGATGAATATTGGTGTTTATGATTAAGTTGTTGTACTGAATTATATCTTTTGTTATCTCTATGTTGTTTATGATCTTGCATCCTCTCCGTTGTTAGTGGCTATCTTGGCCGAGTAGTTGCTAGTGACTCCAAGAGGGGGTATTTATGCTCGATAGTGGGTTCATGCCTCTATTTCACCTGGGGGAGTGACAGAAACCTCTAAGATGGTAGATGTGCTATTGCTACTAGGGAGAAAACAACATTCATATGCTCAAGGGCATATGCTTTGTTTACATTACACACTTTGCTTAATGCAATTATCTGTTGTTCGCAACTTAATACTTTTGGGGTGTTCGGATTGATATCCCTGGGGTGGATTATTAGTCATAGATGCAGTTGGATGGCGGTCTATGTATTTTGTTGTAATGCCCAGAGTAAATCTCATAGTGATCTTCTCGACATATCATGTTTATCTTTATTCTATCAATTGCCCAACTATAATTTTTTACCCAGCATATGTTATTTATCTTATGGAGAGACACCACTAGTAAACTGTGGACCCCGGTCCTATTTCCATCATATTGCTATCACCTGTTTACTTTACTTGCACTATTTACTTTACTCGCGTACTATTATCATTTTCCACTCGATACACTCATACCCTTTGTTTCAAGCAAACTTGTGAGATTGACAACCTCATCGTAAGTTGGGAACAAAGTATTTTGTTGTGTTGTGTGCAGGTTCCACATTGCAGCTAGCAAGCAAAGCTTGGATGAGGCGCCATATATAAATTGTCCAAAGCTGTCGCAAACTAGCAAGCATCACCTTCAGTCATATTGTCTGCTTTTCTCTTGATCGACATAACCTTGGTTTCTTAACTGAGGGAAAACTAGCTGCTATACTCATCACACCTTCCTCTTGGGGTTCCCAACGGGCTGGTCATTTACCATGCATCAAGCTCTTTTTCTGGCGCCATTGCCAGAGAAGAGTGGAAGAACTCTGCAAGGGGAGTTTTTCGCACACACATCCTTTACTTTGTTATTGTTTTGCTTTACTTTATTTATTTTACTTGCATCATTTTATATCAAAAAACCCAAAAAAATTAGAATCCTTGTTAGTTGCTTTTATTCATCTGTTTTTAGTTTTGCTAAAAATGAGTAATCCTGAAGTAGAAGTTCATAGTTTTAAGCAACAAGGGGGAGGAAGTTTAAAAGATGATTGGTACCATATTAACAATGCTCATCATAGGTGTACCAAAAAGCACTCTATCACGATCCTCCTTAGAAATTTTTATGTTGGTATATCTAGTTGGAATAGGTACGTTCTCGATACTCTTATAGGAGGTAATTTTTTGGGTACTCCTGCTGGAGAAGCATGCACTATAATTGAAAGTTTAGTGGGAATACCACCTATTCATGTTGCTAAAACCGAGACCACCTTAGATGAGGTGGCAGAAAAGCTCAGCTCTTTAGAGAAAAGTTTGCCAAGTATCCTAGGAAATGCTAGCCGAGTTAGTGAATTAATAGAAAACATTGGTAAGAGAATTACCATTTTAGAGGCTAGCACTACTCTTGATAATCAAAACCTAAGGATTGGTAAACTAGAAGAGTCTATGGAAACTCTTAGCTTAATCTTCTCTTCTCTTAAATTTAAGAAAGAGAATTTTTTTGGAAAAGAGCAAAAATTTCTGTATGTTCCCAAGGTTTCTACGCTTAAACCTCAACATGTTCTTAAAATTGGTAAGACTCTTAGTCCCAAGGTTGAATCATCTTCGGGAACCTCCAAGGAGCCTACTGAGGTAACTGATGCTTCATCTCTTGATATTACTTGATTCACAATTTTCTGCGCCTAGCTCAAAGGCGTTAGAGAAAAGCACTGTTGGGAGATAACCCAATGTTTTATTTTCAGTAATTTTTATTTTATTTGAGTCTTGGAAGTCATTATTACTATAATGACCACTCCTTATCTTGTTTATTTCATTTTTGTGCCAAGAGAAGCCTCTAATTCGAGTGAGGTAAAGATTTGGGGATGTTGCTGTCCTGAAACTGTTTTCGGTGCTGCACCATAAAAATTTGTATAAATTCTCTATATATCTTTTGGACCTGCGATTTCTTGTGCATATGCCTCAGGTTATATCCAAACTTTCGTTAGTTGAACACTTTTTTATTTGAGCAACATAAAACCCTTCAAAAATTTGACCTTTGTCAGCTGTTCTGTTTTGACAGATTTCTGCCAATATTTATTTTTGCCACTTTATCACTTTCTTTGCGAGTTCTTTTGATCATGGAACTCTTGGGGAAGTTGCTACAGTAGTATATACTTTATATGTGGTGGTTTGGGTTGAAACCTGAAGCAAAAAGAGGTTGATTATATGTTATGATACACTAATGTTGCTAATAGATTTGTGTTTAGTTTTGTATGAAGGAAGTTTTCAAGTGTAGGGATTGGAGAATGATGAGATGAGTTGAAGAATGGAAAAAAGCTCAAGCTTGGGGATGCCCATGCATTACCCCAAGAAATATCCAAGAAGTACAAGCATTAAAGCTTGGGGATGCCCCCGAGGCACCCCTTCTTCATCGGCAAACATCAGGTCACCTTTCAAAACACTATATTTTTATTGCTTCATGCACTATGTGTTTTTCTTGGAGCGTCAGTTGTTTTAGATTTCTTAGTTAGTTTAGTTTGTTTGCTGCAATAAATGGTTGGACCCCAACAAATTTCTTTTGGAGGAGATGTACTCGTTTTCATGTGCAAAGAACGCTCTAGTTTTCACTCTTATTAAAAATCGAGTGTTCTTCTTTTTCTGCTACTGCTTTTGGTTTTCGTTTTCACCTTGATTTGCATTCAGATCTTCATATATTTTTTTATCAAGGTGTATTTTTGCCTCTGATCTTTATTGGTATTCATCAAAAGAGGTGTTTATAAAAATTTCAAATGGTGTTGGAAAAGAGAAAAAGCTTTGTGCAAAATAGTGGTACAAGAAGGAGCTTGTGTAGACTGCGGCTTAGGTTTTTCATGTTATGCTTGATGTATTTTAGATGGTATGCTTAGTGGTTTTGCTGTAGCATGACTTGTCTCAAATAACTGAGATTGCTTAATGAGCCTTTGAAAAAATCATGCTTTGTTTTTAATTATTTGGAAGCATTATTTTGGTTTTCTCCTTGATGCTTTATTTGGGTTGACTTGGCGCATGCTCACACATGGTAGACTCATACAAAGTCGCCAATAGCCTTCATGGTCATTTAGTTTTTGACATTTGATACCATCTTATGCTTCTTTTAATGTCGCTTTGTTGCTTTGCATGATTATGGCCATTATTGCTCTCTTAGTTGGTCACTCCCAGTCTTTTGCTAGCCCTCGCCTTGTACTGAGTATGAGCTCTACTCGTGCATCCAACTCCTAAAAACCAAGTTTTCCAAAGTGTCCACCATACATACCTACTAGCAATTTGCTATTCCAAGTAAATTTGACTTGCTTTTATTTTCTCTTCAAATTAAACTCTTACCAGTGTTATGCGAAATTCGGTCAGTAAAGCTCTCACGAATCGGAAGGCACACTTTACTTTTTCCTGTTCTTAAAAATTTGACATTGTGGTCTCTTATGTTGATTTGTTATGCTTGCAAGTTGTAAGTTGGAGACTAGCCCAGCCATGCAGTCATGGGCAAGCTTTCAACATTGCACTTCTTATTTGAGTTGATATTGTGATCTTTTGTTTATGGATACTCGCGGTGTGAAATGAATTGGGAATCTTGTGGGGATCATGGAGTTTGTATATGTGTTAGGGAAATGCCGGCCGCTAATCTAAGCCATACATAATTAATGTTGGAAATTTGGAGCATACCCATGGTGAACATTCGACAACGCATCTCACAATAAAAAGCTAAACAAATGGCAAATAAAAGAGATGTCGAGGTGTTCATTGTCTGCTTGTCATGTCATTTTGATGTGGGCTTGTTCCATGTCATCGGGTACGGAGGTACCCCATTGGCGGTTCTCGATGATACGTGTATACTTACAATGACAAGAGCCTTGCTTGGGACTCTAAGTAAAGTAGCATGAGGTTTGGGTACTCGTATTCATGGGACACGAGGTTTTCAACTTATGATTTGTCAAGCATATGCATCATAATTGTTCTCGCATTAACTTTAACCATTCAAGATACTTATGATGGGGGCAATGAGAGCTCAAAGCCAGTAAGTACCATAATTTTTGAAGGTTATAAAACTTGCAATCATTGCTTCCCTCTGCAAAGGGCCTTTCTTTTACTTTTATATTGAGTCACCACCTTCTATCTTTATGCACCATTAAGAGAGCAAATTTGTCATTGTGAGTATAACATGCACTGTCCCAAAGTTTTCATTGATTGATTCATATTGTTGGTTTCACTTGTTCTCAAATTATTTGTATCTAGTCGCCTTCTTAAACTTGAAGGTGTCCTATGCATTTATGTTTTGCTCTCCATGAAGGACAAGCTGAAAACCATTTGTATGTTTTTCCTTATAATTTGAACACACATTTGACTTTCATTGTTTCATTTTCATGATCTTTTGTTTGTGTTTATTTGCATGTTTACATGGTTGCTAAGTTTCTTATTGTCTTGATTATATCTTCATGCCCATGTTTTAAGTTCTTATGATCCCAGCTCACCAATGCTTACATATATGATCAAGATTGTGTAGGTGCATGTCACCTAAAAAATTATTCTTTTGTTATCACTTACCTACTCGAGGATGAGCAGGAGTTAAGCTTGGGAATGCTTGATACGTCTCAAACATATCTATAATTTTTGATGCTCCATGTTTGTTTTTACACCATTTGCCTAATGTTTCATTACACTTCGTGGCACTTTTATGCATTTTCTAGAACTAACCTATTAACAAGTTGCCACAGTGCTAGTTCCCTATTTTCTGCTATTTTTGTGTTTCAGAAGTGATACATAGGAAATATTCTCAGAATTGGACGAAACAAGTTCCTGAAGTCTTATTTTACTCGGAAGCTTCCAGAGATCCGAAGGAGAGTAGGAGCGGAGCCACAGGGGCCCCACACACCAGGCTAGCACGGCCAGGGCCTAGGCCACGCCGCCCTGGTGTGAGGCCACCTGGCTCCACCTCTGACATCGCCCCTTCGCCTATAAAGAGCCCCCGATGGGAAAAACCTAAGTACTCGATCAATTTTCCCGAAACATATCATGATCCACCGCCATCGTCAACCTGAGATCGGGAGGGTCCAGAAGCTCTTCCCGGCACCCTGCCGGAGAGGGGAATTGCCACCAAAGGTCTTCTTCATCACCATGCTTGCCTCCGGAGCGATGAGTGAGTAGGCTACCTTGGACTATGGGTCCATAGCAGTAGCTAGATGGTTGTCTTCTCCACCATGTGCTTCATGTTTAGATCTCATGAGCTGCCCTACATGATTGAGATCACTGTTATGTAATTCTACATGTTTGGTCTGTTGGGATCCGATGAATATTGGTGTTATGAATGAGTTGCTATACTGAAATATATCTTATGTTATCTCTATGTTGTTTATGATCTTGCATGCTCTCCGTTGTTAGTAGCTATCTTGGCCGAGTAGTTGCTAGTGACTCAAAGAGGGGGTATTTATGCTCGATAGTGGGTTCATGCCTCTATTTAATCTGGGGGAGTGACAAAAACCCCTAAGGTTGTAGATGTGTTGTTGCTACTAGGGAGAAAACAACATTCATATGCTCAAGGGCATATGCTTTGTTTACATTACACACTTTGCTTAATGCAATTATCTATTGTTCGCAACTTAATACTCATGGGGTGTTCGGATGATATCCCCGTGAGTGGATTATTAGTCATAGATGCAGTTGGATGGCGGTGTATGTATTTTGTTGTAATGCCCAGAGTAAATCTCATAGTGATCTTCTTGACATATCACGTTTATCTTTATTCTATCAATTGCCCAACTGTAATTTGTTTACCCATCATGTGTTATTTATCGTATGGAGAGACACTACGGTGGACCCCGGTCCTATTTCCATCATATTGCTATCACCTGTTTACTTTACTCGCACTGTTTACTTTACTCGCATACTATTATCATTTTCCACTCGATACGCTCATACCCTTTGTTTCAAGCAAACCGGTGAGATTGACAACCTCATCGCAAGTTGGGAACAAAGTATTTGGTTGTGTTGTGTGCAGGCTCCGCGTTGTAGCTAGCAAGCAAAGCTTGGATGAGGCACCATATATAAATTGTCCGAAGCTGTCGCAAACTAGAAAGCATCACCTTCAGTCGTATTGTCTGCTTTTCTCCTGATCGACATAACCTTGGTTTCTTAACTGAGGGAAAACTAGCTGCTATACTCATCACACCTTCCTCTTGGGGTTCCCAGCGGGCTGGTCATTTACCACGCATCAATGGTCTTGATCCTCAAATTATGGTTGATTTCTTTAAAGCCCTTGCTTCTCATATTAATGTTCCTAAAGGAAATGGGGATGTGTATCATGAACCTTTTAAAGATACTTGCAAAGAAAGTGATATTGATATTGATGATTGTAATAAACATGCTTAAACTTTTGAAAGTACTATTTCTTATAATCATGTTAATTTTTGTGGAGTACATAGACCATGTGAACAGACTCACAACATAGACAATTATTGTATCGACCACGGGAATGAAGAAACCCGAATGTGGCTCAAGGCTCTAGATGAGCTTGGTGAAAAGTTTGTGAGCTTTATCCTTTTCTTTGTGAACTTTGCAATAACAAGGGTCATTTTAATTTTCAATGTCAAGCCAATATAGTGACTCTTCTAATTGAATGAGTACCGCAAGTTTGTATTGTGATGACAAAATTACTCTCAATCAGCATGATGAGCTTACTTTATTTTTGGGGTGTGAAGAGATATCTAGAAAGACTTCTTTGATAGATATGAGTGATTTTGATATTAAAAGCATCCTTCATGGTTGTCGTCTCTATTGTGTTAAAGATTTCCTCACAAATACTTACATACAAAATTTTATAAAACATGATGTTTTGCCAGGTTATGACAGGACTTATAGATGTTTCTATCTTATTAATAGAGAGGAGGAATCCTCCAAAGTTTCTTTTGATGTTTCTGTCAGCAAACTAGATTATGTGGAGAAGATGCCTTTCAGGTCTCTCCCTCCAAAAGGATAGAGTAAGAAGAGTATGAAGAAGAAGAAAAAGAACAAAAAGGAGTAAAAGGAGAGAGGAAACGGTATCTTCCCCTAAGCACGTTGCTCGTATTATAGATTATGATAATTCTGATTGGGATGATATTCTATTTTTGATATTGATTGGTGATCATGATTGGGAAAATCACTCTATTTTTGATATTGAAAATCTTTTTGGTACCAATTATGAAAATGATAAGGTTAATAATTGTTGTACCATTAGTACTATCCATGTTCCTTCTTATGTTGATATGTTTGATGAATATGCTATGCAAAATAGTTGTTCTCTCGCTATTGATGATACTAAACCTCTAGTTTATGATGGTTATGATGATGAGTATAATATTTCCAGTTCACCTACTTTAGAGGAGAAAATTAGTTATGATTACAATATGCCTCCTGTTTTTGATGATTATGGTGATGAGAATAATTATTCTGGTGAATCTACTCCTACTACGATTGTTAATGTGGGGAGTATTAATTCTTTTATGCACGTGGCTCATGATAGGTATGTTTTAAGTGATAGTTATGTTGTTAATACTATTCATGATGCTACTGAAAGTTATTATGAGAGAGGGAAACATGGTTTGATGAATCTTAACAATATTGAGTTTCCCCTCTTTATGTTGCAAATCTTGAAGTGGCACTTGTTTTATCTAAACATGTTTGCTACTATGTGCCTCATTGATTTATTTTCTTACAAGATTCCTATGCATAGGAAGTGGTTTAGATTTAAATGTGTTTTATATTTGCTTTTTGATGCTCTCTCTCACTTCAAGTTCTTATATAGCGCCTTTGCCTTAAGCTCTTCCATGGCGCCTACATGAGCATCTTTGCAAATTACTGCGCCTAGCTCAAAGGCGTTAAAGAAAAGCACTCTTGGGAGATAACCCAATATTTTACTTTCAGTACTTTTTATTTTATTTGAGTCTTGGAAGTTATTACTACTGTAATAACCACTCCTTATCATTTTTATTTCGTTGTTGTGCCAAGAGAAGCCTCTAATTTGAGTGAGGTAAGATTTGGGGATGTTGCTATCCTGAAACAGATTTTCGTACTGCACTGTAAAAATTCATGAAAATTCTCTGAATATCTTTTGGACCTGCGATTTCTTGTGCTTATTCTTCAGGTTATATCCAAACTTTTGTTAGTTAAACACTTTTTGATTTGAGCAACATAAAACCCTCTGAAACATCAACTTTTGTCAGCTGTTCTGTTTTGACAGATTTCTGCCACTATTCGTGTTTGCCTCTCGAATGCTTTTTTTTAGTTCATTTGATCACAAAACTTTTGGGGAAGTTGCTATAGTAGTATATGCTTTATATGTGGTGGTTTTGAGTTGAAACCTGAAGCAAAAAGGGGGTTGATTCATTATTATGCTTACACTAATGTTGCTAATAGAATTGTGTTGAGTTTTGTATGCCAGAAGTTTTCAAGTGTAGGGATTAGAGAATGACGAGATGAGGTGAAGAATGGAAAAAAGCTCAAGCTTGGGGATGCTTACGCACCCCAAGAAATATTCAAGAGGTACAAGCGTCAAAGCTTGGGGATGCCCCCGAGGCACCCCTTCTTCATCGGCAAAAATCAGGTCACCTTTCAAGACACTATATTTTTATTGCTTCATGCACTATGCGTTTTTCTTGGAGAGTCAGTTGTTTTTGTTTTCAATTGTCTTTTTGTTTTGTTTGCTGCAATAAATGGTTGGATCACATCATGTTGGTTTGGAGGGAGACATACTCTATTTTTCATTGCCAAGAACACTCAAGTTTTCACTCTTATCGTTCAACGAGTGTTTTCCTTTTCTGCTACTGCCTTTAGCTTTTGTTTTTTGCCTTGATTTTTGTTCAGATCTTGTTATATCTTTGCATCAAGGTGTATTTTTTCCCCAGGTCCATGTTGGCTTTTATCAAATTAAAAATGTTTGAATGTTGTGGGAAAAGAGAAAAATTTTCATGCAAAAAAGTGGTACAAAAAGGAGCTTGTTTAGACTGTGGCTTAGACTTTTCATGTCATGCTTGATGTCATTTTGATAGTATACTGAGTGATTTTTGCTGTAGCATGACTTGTCTCAAATGACTGAGATTGTTTAATGAGCCTTTGAAAAAATCATGCGTTGTTTTTATCATTTGGAAGCATTATTTTGATTTTCTCCTTGATGCTTTATTTGGGTTGACTTGGCGCATGCTCACACATGTTAGACTCATACAATGTGGGGACCCAGGATTACCCATCCGGAATACCCGATATGCATACAATTCATGATCCCATGATCAGTGTGTCATGAATCCATATATTCGAGTTAATAACAGAATTACATCATCCATTACAGTACCGAATAATATACTTACAATTGGTCACATGACCAAGTATGATATTGCCATGCAGAACAAGTCTATAACTAAGTAGTGGATACCAAGCAGCATTGATGACCCACGTCATGCCTACTACCCTGTAGGCAACTAACTGGGAGACGTTCCAAGTTCGCACCGACGTCATTGTAATCATCGTCACCTTCCTCGTAGTCTTCTTCATAGTCTGACCAAGTTAATAGCCAGGGACAAAGCCGTGAGTATATTTTGAATTGTACTCGCAAACCATCTAAAGAGAGAGTGAACTGATATGTAGTTTGGCTATAGCAAGGAAAGGCTCTAGCCTAGTTTATCCTAACTACTCAATTTCTCGTGTCGATATAGCATGTCTTACGACATTTGTATATCCTTATTAAAGAAAACATTTAGAAAACCTATTTTTAGTAAAAATATCTAGGAAAGGGGGAATCTCATTTATTCTTCAAGAGAGAGCCGGTGGTCAAGCAAACATGACCACCTGCCTTTATAAAACCAGGTCAATCACACATGACCCTCTCCATTCCTTTGGCAGTACCCTGCAAGTACTCCGAACCATAACCGTGCCACGGCAGTACCCTCCGAGTACTCCGTTCGACACCTTACTCCATTTCTTTCTGAAAACACTTTTATAAAACCAAAACTTGACATTGGGCAATGTAGTGATCTTTACAACTGTCCATGACCGAGGACTCGGCTATTCGAATAGGTTTATACCCTACAGAGGTTGTACACTTTACCCACACTATCCGATAAATCTGCCGGGATACCACCACGGACCGTCATACACAAGTATGTGGGGTTCAGATAATTGATCAAAGCCCTCCATCTATCTTCCTTAGTACGGGTGCCTACCCTGTGGAGTTTACCTCCCCGGCACATCCCGGTAGTACCTCCTCCAGAGCGTAACTCTGGTGCCACGGCGGGCGAACCCAAGTGTCTTCCGGTGGCTCGGGATATGCCATGATATGTGTTGACCCTCTTTTGGCATCAACCCGGATTCTGGGGTCCTACAGACCCTTATATAGTTGTGAGGGTCCCCGTACTAAAGCAAATAAACTTCAAACTAAGCCCTGTCCCATACCGGGGTAATGTGGTTGCATGGGTAAATTGCTCCGAGCGACTACAAAGAAACACCAATGCCTTTTTCTAAAACCACCAACTCCTTTCCTTCCATATCTCAATTTCCATTTGTCCCAAAATCATTTAGAAAACATTTTAGTGGAGTAGATACTACTCCAAGGTTTTTGAAACCATTTTCAAAACTTTTCCGAGACTTTTCCCATCCTAGAGTTTTTTTTGGCTCCACTAAGAGTTTTCCAAAGACTTTGATGCTAATCATCAAGTCTCTAATATAGGGGTGTTGAGTAGGTGTCAAGGGTGTCATCTTGTTAGATCATATCAAATTGGCTCGTGGAGCATGAGCCAACAATATAATTGCTCCAAGAGGTATAGCAATATGAAAACATGCAATTTAGTAAACCTTTATGCAACCTGCAAAGTGAGTGAATAGGATTCAGATATGCATCAAGTTTAGATAGCTTGCCTTGGTCAGCTATGTCCCTGGGCTTCTTATCTTAGATATCCCAAGAGGCTCATCTTCCTTGTCTGCACTTTCAAGATAGTCCTCTTCCTGGTACTCAAGATCCTTCCCTCCTCAATACACTCGTTGTCATTTCAAATCTAGCACCGGTAAAAATAACAACAAGTAAGCATGCAAGCAAGGATAGGCCACACACCATAGCAGCAAACAAATCACACCAATCAAGTATCAGAAACAAACAAAACAATACTCTAAACAAATTTTAAAAGATTTTAATAACATACTTAACCTATTAGAACTAGGATACTCCCAACATAGCAAAGACACCCTGATTCACTCTGAACAAGCATGCATGTGCTTAACTTGGTCAAATCTCACTCTCAACATACTTGTAGATAGACAACAAGTTTCTAAACCCAACAAAGTTGGATTCACTCCATAATACTATGTGGTTATTTTCCTATGGATTTTATAGTAATGAAAACTACTATTTTAGAGTTAATTCTTCCAGAATGTCATACTATATCAAAAAAAAAATCTTATGATCAGTAGTAAGAATTTATAGTACAAGATCACCCAAAATTGGTTCCACCCAAAAATACTTCACAGAAAAGATTTTATAAATCCCTAAAGTCAGATCTGATATTATTTTGCAATAACAACCATGCTAAAAATAAAGTCCTAATTGTAACCAGGCTAGTGGCATTTGAAAGGTACTGAATAAAGCTTTTCAAAAAAATTAGATTTACTCAAAAAGGTTGGATAAATCTCCTGTTATGGAATTTTGAGTGGAAAGGACACATTATACTAGATTAAATGCCAAAAAGAAAATATACTAAATTTTGGCAAAGTACTTGTACTACATTATGGGTAAAAAGTTTCAGAACACATATAAAATGAGATCTAGTCACTTTCATTCACTTTTCATTTTGTTTTGGATTTATTTCTACTAGCTAGTTTAACAGATCAACTAAAAGAATAAAAGTGACACATAAAAAATAGCCATAGGCTAGATCTAGGCAGACCTGAGCGGCAGAGCGCTAGGCCGGCCCAATCGTGTTTGAGCGCACGCGTGGAACGGTGCTGGAACCACCTGTAGGCCAGGCCCATGGTCTGCGGTCACCGGGGCCGAACCGGTAAGGAGCGATGGCGGCCGTTCAATCTAGTAAGGATCGACGGTCGGCCGTCATCGTCCTCCCGGGAGAGACCCGTCGGGGAAGAAACCCTAGCCCACAGTCAAGGGGGTCAAGAGGCTCACCTGGGGGCTCCTTGAGATGATGGTGAGTCGCCAAGGCGACGCGGCGCTCCGCGGCTGTCGATGGATTTCGTGTCGCAAGAACACGGGGTACCACGCGACGGACCCGAAGATTCGAACGCAGGGGGCTGAACGTGTGAGATCTTGGATCGCAACGAAACACGGTGACGGAAGCCTCGATTGTCGGACGCGCAACGCACTGCAGAGAGGGAGACCGAGCTTTACCCAGGTTCAGGGCCCTCGTGGTGAGGTAAAACCCCTACTTCCTGCCTTCTTGTATTACGACGCGACACCTCGCGAGGAGTACAAGGCCTTGGTTACACAGCTCTAGTTGGCCAGAGGTTGAAGAACCTGCGTGCCCAACTAGCAGCTTGAAGAAGATGAAGATCAGACTAGATTGGATCGGATCCCCTCTAAGGGGTGGCCTCCCCTCCTTTTATAGCGCCAAGGTCCTCCTTCCCCTTATCTTCTTGGGGAAGGGGTTGCCACACACGGCCAAGGAGGGAGGACAGCTGTAGACTAGGTTCTTCCGTAGACTTGGTCTTCGTAGAGCAGCGGCGCCGGTCCACAGGAGTGGGTGGAGAAGGCTGACGTCCTCCTCTGGCGCCCTGCACCGTCCATGCCATATTTAGGGGGGTGGCCAACTGCCACTGTGCCGCTTTGGGCAGGCACAGAGAAAGTTGGTCTCCTCCCTGTCGGGGGTAGCGTGGACGATACGCGGCCTTCTGCCCGTTGCCCTTCTTGCTCTGCACGAAAACGTGCTGAGCTGACGTGGGCGTACCTCCTCTCCTCACCAGCATGGGCTCGTGAGGAGGTCTTCTGGTCCTTAGCGGTTTCCATCGTCGTTCTCCTCACGAGGCGCCTCCTCATGAGGGTCTTCTCCGAGCTGAAGATTGCTGATTATCTCCTGGGCTGACGACGGGCCGATGAAGGGGCCCAGGAGCAGGTGGACCGGGATACCCCGGTATCCATTCCACCGACAGTAGCCCCCGGGAGCCCGGCCCACAACGCGCCCTCTCGAGGAAGCGAAGGGAAGCGTCGACGTTTTCACGTCCGTGAGGGTCCAGCTTCCCTCAACGACGAGGAAGGCCCCGTGAATCGCCACGCGCGGCATTTGCTCTTAGCTGCTGGCACAGATAGTGCCGCGCTCCTCCACGACGGAGAAGGTCCCTGTGCCGGTCACAGGGGCATCTTATTCGCCTTCTTTTTTCGTTTGTTTTATCGATTTGTTTTTCCGTTTTCGGGGATTTGGGGTTTTTTCTTTTCCAACTCTTTTCTTCAAACTTCTTGTCTCAGGAATCGTCCGCTGTGTCATCGACGCCGAACCCATCCCGAGCTCTGAGGTGGAGGGAGGCTTCCCGTCGATGCCTACAACTCAGCGGGGCTCTCGAGCGAGCGAATGGCCAGGACAGCGAAGGACATCAAGATTTAGCAAAAGGATTTCATTGAAGCGCCCCCGGAGGGGGAAGGAGCAAAGCACGGCGGGGCATTCCCCGCCGGCAAGGACTACACAACGGAAAAGGGAGGAGACTAGCTCCCCTCCCCAGAAGACTACTGCCCAGGACCTCCTCTTCACTGCGCCGGGAGCTGGGGGTAGGTGCGGCGCACCCCGCCGGCGGTGAAGACCCGTAGCAAGGCCTCCAGCGTCCCCAGCTTGAAGCGGAAGACGATGCGGTCGCCGACGCGGAGTCGGAGGCCGACGGCGAATGCCCTCCAGCGGCCGGCGAGGACGACGTTGCCGCCGTTCCCGAGGAGGATGTCCACAGGCCAATGGAGGCCTGGCCTGCTTTGCTCCCCCAGGAGGATCTCCCCGACGGCGTTCCCGTGGGCGTGGATCACCCTCCGGACGGCGTCGGGCAGCCGGAGGGAGTTGAAGCCCGGAGCGTCGACGACGACGAGGAGCTCCAGGAAGCGGGACCCCGGGGCGACGAGGGGTCCCAACATCGCCGCCGCCAGGTGGCGCGGAGTGGCAACCACCCCATTCACCGGCGGGAGCGGAAGATCCGCAGCGGGAGGAGGCGGTCCCAGGGCGGCCTCCATCTCCCGGAGGGCCCGATCGATGCTCCCCGAGGCGCGGGGAGCAGGCGCCGCCGCCAGCGGCGACGACGAGTTCAGGGCGCCTCCACGCACAGGACCCCTGAGGGTCAGGGCGCCGGAGGTCCCCGCAGCGGCATGGCTTGCCTCGCCCTGCCGCGACGCGCCAATGCGGAGGGGGCCGCCGGCGCCGGGCGTCCACTGGGCGGCGGCCTTCGCCTTCTTTCCGCCGCCCAGAGGGCTCCCTGGGCGCTTCGCTCCGGAGCTTGAACCGGCAGCGGCGGCGGAGTTGGAGGGGTCCATGTTCTCAGGGAAGAAGAAGTGGAAGTGGTACTGGAGGAAGGAGGTGAAGTGCCGGCGGTCTCGAGGAGGACCTATTTAAGGGGATCATCCAACGTCGATGCGTCAAATCCTCGCGCGGGAATCGAAGCGTTGGCGCGGCGCTCTGCAGTCAAGCGAAACATCATTACGGCAGGTTGACGCCTCGGCGACCATAGCGTCATCCGCCGTTTCGTCTCGCCAGCTGCGGCCGCGCCACGTGTTCGGAGACTCTGTTTCTTGACATGGTCCTCTGACCGCGCAGTGGACGCGTGCCGTCGGAGGGCCCAGTCGCTTCGGGGGCCCCCGT